>CAIGRQ010290764.1:0-14260 GCA_903798375.1 Fraxinus sp. D2006-0159
ATTTTTGACAAGTAAATATATGATTTCGATGTACTCACGGAGGAGAACACAAATCAACTTTCATCTTTCAAAATAGCCAACCGGGTTCCGCTCAAAATTAGCGCCAAAGTCAGCCATTCAACATTTAATTTCCAGATTTTCCAACATGCTATACATTGGTAGCTACAAAGCAAGTTAGAAACTTGAAACCATGAACAAAGATTCGTATCAGTGATTCAGCTTGTATGTTGGAAATTTCCCCTAATTTCAAGGGATCGTACATATTGATAAGTAATTGGTCAATCTAGATAGTTGTTGCACGAAATGAGACTGTTGCTTAAGCAATTCAGAAGGTCTTTATATCTTTATGAACACAATCACTTGATATTTTTTTTAGTTATGACGCCTGTCTTTAATGCTTTTACAGGAGTATGAACATGCTTACTAATATTCTTGAGTCGAGGCCATTGACATGTCGAAGGATTTTCTTCTAACGAGAAGGCAGGTGATTGTTGAAGAATTAGAGTGTGAATTGTCAAGACTGCACAACACAAAATCTGGCCTGTGGAGCATGAGATTTAGCCGATCTTCCCCCACCACCAATGCAGTTGCATCAAGTAGAACATGCCAAGAGTTACGGTGGGCTTCCGAAATCCAATGCACAGAGTATCGAGTCCCATTCATTTCTGCCGGGTAAGAAAATAGTCCTTTTGGAGCGTGTTTGCATTTTCTTCTAAAGTATTGGCTGAGTTGTGATCCTTTAATCCTCAAATCCAACCAAGATTCTGGTGCAGGAATCACTCTTGATTCTTTGTAGCCCGCAAATTCCCTTACATAATCAGTATCTTCCCTGATTACAGTCAAATAGAAGTTCCCCTTGAAGAACGGGTAGCTCTCTCCAACTAACATCATTGCATCCTTGTTGTTTTGAGTGAAAAGAACAAGATACTCCTCGTCTGATAGTCCAAAGTGGTTTAGAACTTTGTTTCGAGCTTGAATTTCAGGGATCGAGACGAAGCTCCCATGGAAGGAGGATTTCTTTGTGAGGATGTTATGCAGTCGAGACGGCTCCAACTGTGTTCTCTCGAGATCTGGAAGGCTAATTCCAGAGGACAGCCCAAATGATTCTCTTGGAACACCACGGGGTGATTTTCTCTTGTCATCCGGTTGGGGCACCAAGAGCTTTTCTTTGATGCAAAGATCGTATGGATCCGTCTTTTCTCCTCCTTCTACAAGGGTGTTCGAGTACTCTGGGTATTTTGCTAAAACATATTGTTCCACGTATTGCTTTTCTGTTGGGGTTATGGGTCCTGACCATCTAAGATCAAGGCCATGGAGTGTTGATATAGCTTCTGCTACTATGTGAGCAGGAATCACCGTTTTAGCCTTCTGTTTCATTTCAAACAATTCAAAAAATAAAGAGAAACGAAATTAGATACAGTCTTTCTTTTTCCCAGGAAATACATGAAACACTTGGGAATTTCGCTTTTACCTTAATAATCATGCTGTTTGGTCTGCCATTTTCTGTCGGAGATTTTGGTACAGGACTTCGTAAAGATTTTCTCATATCAGCCTCCTTCGTCCCTTGATTCATCTGTTATGAGAAAACTTACAGAATTTCAAAATTTATGCTAATAAAATTTCTTTAAGATACTAACCGTATAGAAGATGATGAAAACTGTGTTTATACCTTCATTCCTGATGATATCATTACATGTTTCTCAGTGCTCTTTCCCATATTCTTGCTGTTTCTGACTATTCATAAGCTGGTGGATAGGCTTTAAGGTTGTAAGAAAAACTTTGAAGATTTCAAATAGAAGCAGAATAGGATTCAATATTATTGTGGGTTGGTGTACTGCGAGAATGAAGAACAGAATAGACCTGGCCAAACCTAACAAGAATCCATTGTTTTGTTCAGGTAAAGTGCCAAGAAATTGTTGTTTGTTGATGGGAACTATAGATTTCTCTGTGTTTTAGGTCAATGAATATAGATTTAGATGTTAAACGCGTTTGAAATAGAGGATTGCGGGAATATTTTAACAGATCTTAAGTAAAATATTAGACATTAGAAGGTTACAACTGTATTAATTCAAGTTTAGACTGAAGGGTTTGGTTTAAAATCTCAAGTAGAAAGCGACCGGTGGAAGACTTTGGTTCGACAGACTTTGTGCCGTGTTTGATGTGCAGAACTAGACAGGGTTGGACAGACTTTATGCCGTGTTTGATGCGCAGAACTAGACATGGTTGGATAAAATAATGGACATATATTTTATGCCGTGTTGGATGTGTTAAACTAGACAAGGTTGGATAGAATAATGGACAATTTTTTATTTTTATTTTTATTTTTTATCATTTTTCTTCCTTTCTCAATCCATTCTATCGAGTTGAGCATATCAAGCATACATTTTATCCTTGTGCCTTTCTTTCTTCATCCTATTTCAAACATGTAAGGTTGGCACCAGACAAGGGGGAATATTCCCGGCAGACAAAATATGAAGCGTGAGATCAGTATCAAGAAAGTACAGCTTATTTACTTAATTTTTAATTATGAAAGAACAACTTAATAAATAAGAAAAGACTAGTTCAATGATAGCAAAAGCCTTTGATCACTTCTAATTATTTTGTTATTGCAATGAAGCTTCTGAGAAGCACAGTTTTGGCAATTTATTTATTACATAGATGACGATAAAATCTAAGACTTGTGTGGAGGAGGCAAAGATTCTTTATATGAAAGAAAGACAAAAATTAAAGCAAAGTTCGCTTTCGATTACAGTTGAGAACTTGTCGTGAAAAATAAATTCAAACGAGTTAAAATCTCCGTTAAATTTGTTATATAATCGTATAATTGATCAAGACGTAATTAAAATTGCCCTGTTTGAAAAGCCTGTCCCTAATTTCTACATATGCCCCATTCTTCTTTTCTTCTGTAGAAAAAACTTCAAAATTTAATTAGTATTTGTCTCATTAATTCATTTTTTTTCCCCCTCGTGTTGAAGTTCTCTTTCATTTGTAACTTTCTGTGAAGCTTCATTGGAAATGGATTGTAAATTTATTTATATATATATTTTTATAACAAGACTAAAAATAGTGTTTTAACTACATTTCTCGTATAATCTACTTAACAACTTGCATGTACAACACAAGAAAAGCATATTTCTTCTATGTGATGAACGTTACAAAGTCCTTATTCGGGATTGAGACCAACTAAAATTTGAAATATTGTTTTATGCAAATAACGAATAACAAAAACTCGGGGCATGTATGATAGAAACTATTGGGCAATTGTCCAATAGACGAAATTTTATCATAATCTTTAATTTTATTCAGTGCGACAAGCTATACATGCTGTTGGAAAACACTAATGAAGCATGAAAAAGAAATATTTAGCGGGACCAATGTCAAGATAATTAAAGAAAACACAACTATAAGGTAACATTTCACTGGAAACAAGATCTGCACAAGACGACCTAAATCAGAATAACTACACATAACTCTTTTTACACAAGAAGAGACTGAGTCTTGACAGCAAAGCCAATATCCATGGATTTCTGTAGTTAATTACATTCATAGTTTTAAACAGAAATTCCATGCAACATTGTCAAGTCAGTGACCTTTCCATTGTGCCACTCCATATTCAAGTGTTAGCACGAAATTGTTTCAACTGCAAGAAACGAGGGAGAAGCAATGGTTAACGTCTCCATCTTTAATATGTCGATCCAGTCAGTCGTACTAAAAGAAAGATGATAAAACGAGCGCAGACAAATTGGTGGGCAATGAACAGATCCTACATAAGTATCTTTGAGATAACGTAATGCATGTTTAGCAAATCTTAAATTATAATTTAAGTCAATCAAACATGCTTTTCATCCACACATTCCATAGCCATAGGGCCCACAACTTAGAAGACCATAATCTATATTTGGCTAATGTTTATAAATGGTCAAATTATTTTTTATCCACACATTTCATGAGTTCCACAAGTGCCACCTCAACTTATCTATGACTCATTTTTATACATTTATAAATTAAACGTTTTATAAACACTTTACAAACAGGCTTTTTTAAAAGCACTCCCAAACATACATAAAGATACAAGAAACATCAATGTTAGGTAAAGTATCTTTGAATATTCTAGGGATCATCAAGCTGATATAAAGTTAATTTCGATCTTCCTCTTTACAAAAAAGGAAAGAAAAATCTCAGATGAAACTAATTTAAAGTAATTTAAGGAAATATTATTATATTTTCAGCAAATATGAACAGTTTACCTCTGGCTATGTTGCATGTCTCACACAAACTTTCGAGCCATTCAGGATTTTGGGTAACAAATTCATGCCAACCAATTCCGATACCAACTTGAGTATTTAAATTTTCCTTCACAGTTCTTCCATTTTTCACAATGGACCAAACCCCAAACCATCATGTCATAACAAGTCATTTGAGGAAGTTACAGTGAGAAAATGAAACGTGATGCATGTTGATGGAGTAGAGTTGGACGGATGGAGGCTGAACAGGGGCTGCAGGGTGGTAGTAGAGACGTAATGAGGATGCAACAAACAAGAAAAAGGTTGAGAACAAAGAACAATTGAGGAGAAAAGAAAGAGGAAGAGAGGAGAAAGAGAAGAAGAGGGAGACAATAGAGAGAAATTAGGGGGAGAATATCAAGTTTATTTTATTATTAAAGTTGTATATATTACAATGCACAAGCCCCTTTTACGAAAGGTTTCAAAAAATCTATTACAAGTAAGGAACATCTAATCAAATCCTATAGAATTTAGTAAATAAACATAATAAAATCTTATAAAATTTAGCCTTGTTTGGTCCCCATTATTTACAAAATACAATTTTCTCTTTATTTTCAATCACACATTATTCAATAAAATAATTTTACATGCAATCCAAAACTTTTCCAAATTTTTTTACCACACATTCTTCATCAAATCATTATTTTAAAATGCATTTTTGGTAAAAAATAAAAATAAAAAAAATGGGGCTTAAACATGCTCTTAGTAAATAAACCCTTGTAACTTTTCCTAAAATAAGGATCTAAACCTAGAAAGTATGCGTATAATAATATTCTAGAATTTCCATCATTTATCCCCGACTGAAATTACTCAACTCCGGCGAGATAGACTAAAACTTCATACTCCAAAGGAGGTCGATCTTTTGTCTTGACCCAAGTGTCTGTATTGAACTCTTGATAGCAACATATGATTGAACTCGTACACCAATGAGACGATCTTTTATATGAACCAAATACCGATAACAAACTCTGAAAAGTAGCATATGGTGCGATGCATCCACAAAAACATCGATAGACTTCACAGAGCGAGGAGCACAAGAGTCATTAGGGTAGACTGGAATGCAGTAACAAATGATTACATCAATGGTGGCTCAAATGTGTCCAAATAAGGAAACAATTATGCTATATTGAAAACAAAACTTTCATTGCAGTGTGATGACCAAGTGATGACCAATCAAATAGATTAATTTCAAATAAATGATCCACAAACTTCTACTTTACATATTTAGGAGGCTATGCTATAGGTAAATCATCACTTGTTTCATGGTCAATTATGTTGAAACACTCATCCTCGCTAATAGAATATTCAAAAGGCTCAAAATAAAAATCTAATTTTCTTCCTCATGATGAGGAGTAACACAACCAAACATGGGAAGCGACTGTCGGGACTAGGGTGGGAGACTTAGCGTATGACACACTTGGCAAAGACGGAAGGATATATAATCATAGATTGGCCAACCAATAAGCTTCATCTAAAGATTGGGGAGTAAGAATGTCGTAACACACATAATTTCAAAATTCAAACAATTGAGAAACCTAAAATGCTATGACGTGGGGAGCTTCATAAATATCATAACTGTGCAATATTTCTTTGAAGCAGGCTAAATATCTGCTAACTGTAGATGTACCTAACCATAGAGCCAAGAGAATTGATCTAGTTCAATAATACACATGGGTGTATTTATTACTTAATACTCGTTTCATCTTATAGTGACGGATGTTGACCTAGGCGATCAATTCATGCAAAGACGACTTCCAATAACACCTACTACACCCGAAAGTGACATTGGCATGACAAATATGACGGGAGTAGCTCAATTTATGAAAGTTACAAGAACTTTTCAAGATTATCGAGTCAATCAAAAAATGATTTGGGACCAGCCACACAATCAAAATCCCATAGTCGTAACTTAACTCACCTGGAAGGATAATGAATGTCTTCAACATAGTCCCTAGACCGAGAATAATTGTATTGATTAGGGAAAGGCACTATCGTTATGGTGTAGCTATAAGAGTTTTATATGAATTCATGGTATTATATGATATGTTTTAAAAATTGACAAGTCAAAGCACCGAAATAAAAACACTTTCCAACTTATAAAAAACTAGTAGCACACGAGACTTAGAAAAGTCAAACGGTGTCCAAGTCATCATCTTGAAGCTAATTCAATTGAATTCTCCTGAGCGACGAATCAATTAACAAATCACGAGTCCTACAAGTAGTAGTCAATTTTTTTTAAATCTTTTTTTTTTCGTCTTTTTTTACTTTTTTATTTGAAAACTAAGAACAATAATGAAAGAACTAATTTAATTCAAAATTTTGCTTAATTGGTGGACACTCCCAATGAATGCAAGGAAAAAAAAAAAGAATTAATTTCGGATGTGAACAGTAAATGATGAATAATTTTTTTTAACTAACTAATAACAAGTAGCAAATACTCGAAAATAACTAACTATATGTTTCATGTTCCACAGTGTCTCAAATGGTGAAACGAATCCTAACCTTGGTTGAGGAAGTCTGTTGATCACAAAGGCTGCAGTCCTCATTGCTTCAACCCAAAACCTTTCGGTACATTCTTTTCATGCAACATACTCCGACAAATTTCTGCAAGATGCCGGTTCTTTCTCTTTGCTACACCATTCTGTTGTGGTATGTTGACACAAGTGTATTAATGACGTATTCAGCATTCTCTTAGGTATTAAGAGAACTCGCTTGAGCTATATTCTCTCCCATTGTCTATGCGCAAGCAACATATCTTCTTTCCCACTTCTCCTTCAACTGAGCTCTTTAAACTTTGAGAATGTGTCAAATTTTTCTTTCATAAAGAAAACCCACACATACTTAGAGAAGTCATCAATGAATGTCACCATATACCGCATACCACCAATTGATGGTTACTTAACCGGTCTAAACACATCAGAGTGAACTAAGTATAATGGTTCTTTTGCTTTAAACTTCGATTCCCCATATGGCAGTTGGTGTGCTTTACCATAATGACATCCCACATAGACCTTGTCTATTCACACGTCTAGTTGAGGAAGCCCCTTAAGCATTGACTTTTTCACCATCACACTTAGCTTAAAATAGCTAACGTGACCTTACCGCATGTGCCATAGATCTGTTGTCTCATTTTTTCGTGTCCTGTCTATATATGCAGATTCTGCTGATATCACAACTCACACTTAAGACTCCACACTCAAAATAAGAATACAAAGACTTATTTTTTGGAGGATGCCTAAACCAGATGCAAGGAAGGGTATTTATAGTCCTCTCCATGCAATCTACACCATACAAATATTAAATTGAGAAATAATCCCAGCCATACATTGCCACATTCTACACACTTCTCCTGAAAAATCTCATTTCTACATCATTCTACAATTTTCTTTTAAAAATATCTTCCTTTCACGTTTGTTGAGAAACTTCCATTGTCTTGGGTTTAGATAAATGTATTGGGCTTTTATTTCCTTGAGATGAAATAAAACAAATAGATTGGGCTTTCTAATGGGCTGAGGTTGATCTTCAACACTCCCCCCAACACCAGCCCTCACTATTTACACTGTGTTGAGTTGACAGCGAAACATTTCGAACTTGCCGTTGCTCAAGCCTTTTGTGAACAAGCCCGCAACTTGATCATCTGCCTTGATTTGCCTCATCTCAATTTCTTCTAGCAGAACCTTTTCTAAGTTTTCTCTAATAAAATGATATTGCACTTCAACATGCTTAGTTCTTGCATGAAAGACCGGATTCTCTGCCAAACGAATTGTCGACTGATTGTCACAGTACAACGGAACTGCATAATCTACTGGTTGATGTAGATTATTCATTAGCTGTATCAACCGTGTACTCTCTTGAGCTGCCATTGCCGCTGCTCGATACTCAACTTCAGTGGTTGATAATGATACCGTTGGCTGTCTCTTGCAACACCAATAAATTGTTCCAGAACCAAGCTTAAACGCATACCCAGTTGTTGATCTCTTGGTGTCTTGATCTCATGCATAGTCCAACTAACTTGTAGTCTCCACCTTTCTTGTACAAAAGACCATAGTCAATTGTACTATTCACATATCTCAATATTCATCAAACTGCTTCCAAATGAGGCTTCTTTGGATTTTGCATGGACCGACTCATCACACTAACTGCATACGCCAGGCTGAGTTAAGGTTAAGTAGATCAAATTGCCTACCAATTGTCGATACATTGTCGCATCATCCAAATATTTTCCTTCATGTACATGCATAGCATTTGATTCCATTGGTGTCGAAATCAGCTTGTATTCAAGTATTCCGAACCTCTTCAACAAATCTTTGGAATATTTTTGCTGACAAAGAAATATTCCTTCTTGTGTGCGATTAACCTCTAGACCAAGGAAGTGCTTAGCTGTCCAAGTTCCTTCATCCGGAAACGGACTGATAAATTCTCCTTCGTCCGAAGAATTTCTGCTTCATCACCACCAGTTATGATTAAGTCATCCACGTACACTAGCACGATAGCTAGCTTTCCTTCATTGGCTTTGAGAAACAAGCTGGAATCTGCAGGTGTTATTGAATAACCAATTTGTGTTAGAAATTCAGCAATCTTACCATACCACGCCCTGGGTGCTTATTTCAATCCATAAGAGTGCTTTTCGCAGCTTACGCACATATTCAGGATGATCTTGGCTCTGAAAACCCATTGGTTGGATCATGTAGATCTCCCGATCCAACTCTCCATGAAGAAAAGCATTCTTCACATCCATCTGCCACAAATTCCAGTCTTTGTTGGCTCCAAGTGCAAGTAGGACTCGTATAGTTGTAAGTTTCGCCACTAGACTAAACGTTTCATCATAGTCTAGTCCATACTGTTGGGAGAAACCACAAGCTACCAATCATGCCTTATACCTCTCGATTGACCCATCTGGACGGCGCTTTATCTTTTAAACCCACTTGTAGGATATGGGTTTCACATCTCTTGGCTTTTGCAAGAGATCCCAAGTCTGATTTTGTTGAATTGTATCCATCGATCTCTTTTTTATAGTTGTTATCTACTCAGAACTCTGTGATGCTTCTTCGAACATCGCAAGCTCTATTACTTCTTCAACTATGGCTGCATTGGCGTATTTGGGATTTGGCCTTCGTGTACTTGTTGACCTTCGGAGTTGAGATTGTGGAGTTGATTCTTCCGTTTCACTAGGCCCACCTTCTTAGTTTGGTTGTTGATACACACTAGTTTGCCAAGGATTCTGAGCCACTCTTTGTTCGACATCATCGCCATTTGGATCTATGGCACAAGAAGGTTTCATCAGAAGAAGGTTTCAGGGTTACCAATTTTATTTTTCCAAGAGAAGGTGAAGTCTATAAATTGGGGCTCCAAGGCCAGACAATTCATGATCCTTTGGATTCTACATTAGGCTGTCCTTCGTTTACTTGAGCGGATATTCTTATGATTTACCAAATCCAACAATTGGAATTAGTCGCAATCCACCATATATTGGAAAAATGCCAAAAATATTGCTAGATATTTCCAATCAGGACGATGAAGAGTCAGTTAGTTTAACACCACAAAAGAATCTGTTGAACTCAATCGACCAAATAGAGAAAGTAGAGATAGAGGAACTGCGTAAACTTAGAGGACTCCCTATGCTAGAAAGGCTAAGAGGAAAAAAGAGTCTGGACTTTAATGTCTATGAGCTAACCTAGACCGATTTATTTTAATGTCCCCAATCAAGGTTGAGATCACAAAGACTTGGGGATTTCTGAGAGAAGGAGAATGACAGACTCACAATGTATAATCGATCGTCTCTTGAATCAAAATTACAGTTGCATCAGAAGATATAGCTGCTCCATTCTCCTATGTAGCATAATCTTTTGGATGTTCACATCTAGCTGAAACTCTTATCCAGGATTGTTAGTGGAAATTTACCATGGAGTGATCTGCTTAGAATACTAAATGAGGATTGAAAGTCAAAAATTTATAGCTGTGGCTCATACAGTTACACGGGAATGAAGGATGGTTTTATACTGATTTAAATAAAAGGGTATTATTTCTGTTTTAGGAGGGAAAAAATCCGCATTGTCGAGCTTAGTTCTTGTGAAATTTCCAGAGGTCAATGAAAACTAAAAGTACTACCCAAAAAAGACGAAACTTTTAATGAAGAATAATAAAGATAAACAATATTTTTCATTCTCAAGCGAACAGATAAACAGTTAATAAATGACTTTATCCCCGACATTAATATAAAAAGGTAAATTAAACTCCAAATCGCACACCCCCACAGCCCACATTGTCAATTTCTACATTTTCCCAAAAAGAATGTGAAGAATTTTAGGAGAAATTACTAAAAACATACATGTATACTAACCAGATCCAAGTATAGTTCTATTCTTGGCAAAAATTTAAAGAAAGAGAGAAAGAATACGAGATTACCCTTGGCCGTCGAGGTTACCCTGGCCACTGCTGGCACCACCACCATTGCCGTAGGACCCGTCATCTGCACCAGTCTGCCACACAGACTGCCACGCCTGGGAGGGCGGCGGTGCCTGCATGTACATCCCAGGATCCACACCAGGCACAGCTGGCCTTCCCATCATCGGCTGCCCCATTGGCGGATAATAATAAGGAACCCCAGTCACCCCACTCGCAGCGACAGGCGGACCCACAATCCCTCCCAAAGCCACGGCCTCGTCCTTGATCTCATCCCTCGGCACAATATCCACCAGAAAATCAAATATATCAGTGCGCGTGATTGCAGCCGCTATGTCGTTCTTCTGCAGGGTACGACGCTTGTTCTCCTCGGCGTGGAGCCAGGATCTGATTGTGAGCTCGAGGATGAAGAGCTCACACGCCTTCGCGAAGAGGATCGGAGCCTCGGCAGAGATCATACGCACATCTTCATCAGCCTTCATGATCTTCTTAATGCGAGCCAAAGGCAACTGGTGGTTTTTAAAATCATTCACCTGCTCGATCTCCTGCCGCTGATAGTTCCAGAACATTTGGAGCTGCTGCTGTTGCTGCTGGAGGAGTTGGTGGTACGGTGTATGCGGTGGGTAAGCTGTCGGCTGTGTCGCCGCCATTTGCTGCGTGTTGTTTTCCATTTTTTGCGATTGAGGGAGAATTAACGAATCGCTCTCCAATGGGAGAAGAATGTGTGAATATATAGATAGTGATTATGCCAAGGCAGTATTTTTTAGTGCCAGTGGAATGTACTATCAAAACAGCAGATAATACAATTTTCTGGTCAATGGATGGTGTGGAAGTAGCGATTATAGAGGGGATAGATGGAATAGGTTACTATGTGGTGCTCGTACAGATACGTATGGTGTGTATTCTTTTTCCTTGGCCAATTCTTATGACCTTATCCACTATTCTTCATTTTCACTGGTAAAGGACATAATGATAGTTAATTTTACCAATGGTAAGTAAAGTTCGAGCAAAATTTCAAATTGGTCATTAAAGTTTTTTTTTTTTTTTTTTGAATTGCTAAAGTTAAACAATATTACATAAAACATACATGACATAGTAGCTGTTGAACTTTCATGTAGACCGATGGCCTTCTAAAGCGATTGATTAATTTCAATTGCCCATACATGTTTACATGCTTTGTGAATACAAAAAAAAAAAAAGAAAAAGAAAATCACCAAATTATAAATACTCGATAGTTGTTTGATGTATGGTAATAGTGGTCAACAGTGTGGGTGTCTTGAACATCAATGTATGGACCGATAAACAGTTGTAGAACTTGGACTATGGCAAGTAGGTGTGGCGGTGATTTTAGTGTTTGGAATAGTAGGTTAAAGATAATGAGAATTTATCTTTCATTCTTTTTTTATTGTTATTATTTTATTTCATTTTCAATTTGTATTTATTTTGAAATCGTAGATTAATGGTGTTTTTAGACATGAAAAGTTTTTAAGGGCCATTCGTGTCGAAAATGCACTAGGTTGAGGGGCTCAATTCCATGAAAAAAAGGAGGGGCTCAAAGTGCAAAAGATGCTATAACTTAGGGACATGTTGTTGCATTTTACTCAAGTTTCTCTTGGAATGAAATAATAAAAAACCAATCTCAATACAGAAATTTGAGGTTGAATATTAATACTTCTTTGTGTAGAACCGTGTATTCTACGTATCATACAATGTGTAGGAAGCCTTCTACTGCTGTTATCAATGTAGAGTTAAGTCCCTTCAATATGTTGCATTGAGGTAATTCGACTTTCATTGGTTTGGAGATATTTCTTGTCATGAACCTCATGTTAATTTTCTAGTTATCGAAGTTAATATTTTTTCTCCCTTAAAATTGTCGCATGCTCAACTAACGACGTACCACCAAAATTGATGTACTATAGGATATGTTGTTGTTGGGAAGAATGAGTGACTTGTGTGTAAATAAATTAACAATTAACGTAACAATTTTTAAACATAAATATAAGTAATATAATTCAATAATAATATAAACATAAGAAGATGGTTAGGAAAGCAAGCCTTAGGGAGTACGTCAAGGACGCTCTTCTAAAGTCGTATTGACGTCTCCACTAATTTGTACTGATACTTTCGACATTATACGGCTCCAAGACAAAAGTTATATGGTTCACAATCAGTTCTCCTTCTATAGGAAAAAACCACAAGGAGATAAAGAACGAGCTTTTATCGAGTTGCCAAAACTATAAAAAATAATATTTAAGTGTAGAGAGTATTCTATCAAGTTATCTTTTTCATGCATGTTTAACCCCATGAAAATCACACCTTTTATAGGAAGAAATTCAACCCCCATAATTAATCCTAAATTATGAGTTACTATATAGAATTATAATGCTTTTAATTGTAAGTCAAAATTGAAAATTAAATCAAAGTCTGAAAATTAAATGGTTTTAATTCTTGAAAGATTAAAACTTATGTTTTAAAAAAAATGTTGAACCCCAACCTTGAGGGCCCCTTCAACACCCCGTCTCTAGAGTATCGTGGATGAAGTAAATCTCAAAATGTGTCTCAGCATGGCAGGGTACAGGAGCTATCATACTGGTGCTCACAAAGAGTCCAATTCCAAATCATGTTAGAGGCAGGAATCGAAGCCTCACACTGCGGCTGCTAGCTCAGCTGAGACTACCTCACTCCCGTCCTTTGCACCACCGAACTATACCCCGGGAGGCAAAACTTATGTTTTAAGTTACAACAGTAGACATGGTTCATCTTATCATCTATAATATATGGATGAACCAAATTCCAACTCGTGAGTTCGTATTCATTAGCTTCGAGCATCGCTAGGAGAATCTGAGATGCTAGTGTGCAGGAGAGTGGAGAGAGGTCTTCCTTTCTTTATTGGTGTGAATATATGTACAACATACTAACACAGTAGCATACAGTATTTACCAGTAATGTTTTTCGTGTGTAAGCACATATTAGGTGTATATGTATTCACTTCCTAAGATCATAGGATTGATCAGTGACAGTCATGAATTTTGTATCACTTTCATCCAAAATTATCCATGAATAAATATGGAAAAGATAAAATTTGTTACTGTATATTGTTCATCAATATTATAACATTCGAGGTAAATGTTTTCAACTTTCAAGTGTATCCCATTGTGCGACGAGTGATTATTGGAAATTTATTCCAATCTTATTCTTCTGATTTTTTTCTTTTTTCAAAGAATGAGTTTTTTTTAGAGAATTGAACGTCTTATTCTTATGAGTGGTTTTTGTGAATCTGAGCTAGGTTCAAGGATTTTGGAAAATCAAATTCGATATTGATCAAGATACCATTTTATCACAGCATTTCTCTTACAAGATGAGAGTGAGAAAGCTTAGCTTATCTATGCTAGATTCAAAGGGGTTTAAATACCTTCATTACAGGTTTTGTTAGTATCAATTCGTACATTTGAGTTTGCATTTAGCCTACATCTAATGAAAAAGATTTTAGGAATTTCAAATGAGTTGTCGAAGACATTACAGAAGAAAGACCTAGATATTGGTAATGCCATGTGTTTGGTAAGAATATGTAAACA
>CAIGRQ010290780.1:0-11830 GCA_903798375.1 Fraxinus sp. D2006-0159
AAAAAAAAAAAAAAAACTCAACAGAAATTGTAGAAAAAACAGTTGAATTTCACACATTATAGTTCTCATAATCTCCAATTCTAATTTGAGTCATCATTGATTTCCAGCGCATTTCATTGAGCTTGAGTTATCATTTCATAATCTCCTTCAGTTCCAAGATTCAAATACCACAAGGAGGTCATCAAGCTCGCATTTTGAAATTTCATCACAACAAAGGACAGTACAAAATTAGAATATTTAGAGGGTTTGCAAATGATGGCGTCCAACGTCGTGAGTTAAAAATTTCAAAGGTTCACAAATATCATCATAACTTGGCCTTCCAACAATCACGTACCTTGAATTATTTAAGTGCCAATTTATTCATTGCTAGATTACTAAACCTGCACATGTTCAGAATCAAATTGCACATCCAACTACTGGATCATGTTAGCACTCGGAAATGCAAAACGCCCTTATTAAAATGATAAATCCAATACGGTTCCAGTAAATCTGTAATACATCTATGAACCTATTAAGCAATCCGGCCAAAAAGATAACATTGATCAGAAAGCAGGGCTCAGCTGGCATTAACAGCAGCTGAAATGACAACGCGTTCGTCAATTAACAAGTATGTGCGATCCCTGATCAACGAATTCAGTAAACACGCAGCCTCGTATAGCTTTCTGCCACTTGCTCCACCGTCATTGAGCACCACAATTCCAACTCTATCCGATACTGCATCGTCAATTTTATCAAAAACATTATCGTTGTCCATTAAAACCTCCTGAGAGCTCAAAGATTCGGGACCTTGATGTCAGGTCGCTTATAGACACCAGGGAACAGAGTTCGTGGGAGAGTTCGTGGGTGGTTTTGATTAATTGAGCTCGACACTGTAAAAGATTTGATTTTTTTGTTTGGAGCGGTTGAGGATGCAGAAAAATTGGAAGGATGAGTCGATGACGGGGTTTGATTAGTAGAAAGAGGACGGATTGTGGGTGGAAGAAGAAAAGGTGAGGCGGGAAATATGTGGAGCTTAGAGGGGAGAAGAGTGATACTAGCATAGATAATGGAGGGATGGCGGTGGCCGTGCGGCGGCGTTGGCCGCGGTGAAAGGGAACCTCTCTTATCTCTCCCTCCCTGTTTGTGTGGGGTGGCTTATCTAAATTAAATGGAAAAATTGCACCATTAGTCCTAATCCTAATATTCAACTAACAAGCGGAGCAAGTTGATGTACAAAGAATCTTTGGTGATGAAAATGGACAAAATTTGGTTAAATTATGTCACATTTTTAATTTCGCCATGTTTGATGCTCGTTAAAAAGAGTTTTTTTTTTTGGAATAATATTTTTTTGAGAATGTATAGTAAAAAATTAAATAAGTTTTTTTTTAATTTACGTGCAAAATATTTTATTGCGTTAATGTGGGATTAAAAATGAGTTTTAGAACAAAAGAGTTTTTAGAGAATGATAGACGAACAAGAGCTTTATAGAGTTGTTAATGTGATATCATTGAATACGAGTGGGCCTATATCGTAAGGTGTTAACCTCAAAATGAATAGTGATTGGAGGTGGAATCTGAGACATAATTCTAGATGAATTTTGTTATGTGTACAAGGGTTCCGTAAATATTGCCTTACACGCATGCATCTGTCAGTGGATTTGATTTGAAAATTTGTTTTTCAAATCCACCTATAGATGCATGCGCACACATCGCGTGCATCTGTCATGTTACATGTATAACATTTCTCATCTTAGATACTCATGAGGGTGGTCTATTGCACAATGGGTGTTGGGCTGTAAATGAATAGTGCTTCCGATGGATGCTTCAGCCAATGCTAGATTGTGCATCTCTTATTAGTTACTGCTTTTTTCGAAAAAAGGGTTGCATCTTTGTACTTCCAACTGTGTTTTGCTTCCTATTTGAGTTGAATGCAAAATATTTGAAGTAGGTATATTTCTATGATGGATTAGTGATATCTCAATAAAGATTTAATGATTTTCGAGACTGAAGAAAAGTGTTTCGACACTCGAGTCAAATCTAACAATTGTAGCAAAAAATTCGAGAACACAAGGATACATAGATGTTGACCCCAAAAAATGAACTCAACAGTTGTCAGACCCACTCTTATTAAGTCAAGTACGATTTCGAAGCGTTTTTATCGGAATAACGGCGAGAGACAAAAATGTTCAAACTTCGACGGTGTGAAACAAAAGCGATCACGCTAACAACGATCGCAGGGTGGAAAATTGAGATAATCTATGTTATAACAAACGAGAATGTGGAGGGATACATAAAAATGTACATTTAGGTCACTATATTGTATATTGAAATTTGTGTTTAATGAACTTGTAGAGAAGATGAACAAACATTCAACCAAGTGTTCGTATGAATTTCTCGAGAGTTCAAGCGTTTTATTTTCAATGTATGATTGTCAAAATTCCAACCCCTTATTAATTATAAAGAGAACCTATTTATACTGCTCTGACCATCGTGGTGATAGTTGGATCAGAATCGCGTGGCCTCATCTCCTGAATTGGGGCTATACATCATTGTCTATTCATACAAGGAGTCAGTCGTTCTATACAATAGGCTGACACACTGACAAACTTTATCACAAGTGTTACATCAATCACTTCTAAAAGATCTCAAAATCTGTCGCAAGAGAGCATCAGTTCCATGAACTTTGGATGACTTTGAGAGCCTCAGCCGAAATTGTAGTGCTTCGTCGTTGAGGTAATAGCTCAATATGGACCTCGGCCTTTTAATGAGAGAATTTCGGCCTTGTTTGATTTCTTCATATTTTGACCTTGTGAATTTTTCTTTGACTTTCTGCCCACTAGTTTTACCACATAACACCTTTACTCTGAGCGTCGAAGGCAAGGCAACAATAGAAAAATCATAAAATGAAAATAGTTTGAACAAAGTCAAGAATCGACTAGATAAAAAAATAAAAAAATAAAAAATCCTTTTCGAACGGAATTGACATGTACAAAATATTTGCTACCAAAGCCCACAAACAAACATAAGCAAAAAATGTGGAAAGATGATGTGGAGCCGTGGAGGGATTTATACATTTCAAATTTCCAAAGATTGCCTTCAAGATTTCTTTTCAGACTACAAAAAGTTCAATCAATCGTATTAAAATCAGGTAAGACGTAATTACTCCGTACCAATCCCCTCTCTCTTCTCTGTCTCTCTTCTGCAGAATTTTCTTCCTTGGGGAAGATAACAAGAAACCCAATAACCCTTCGCATTCAGTGCAATAGCAAGAAAAAGAGACAGAAACTTTTCAATTTTTGTCCTTTTTTGGGTTTTTTTTTGGTTGCCTTCTGTTCTTTTTGTTTTAGTGTTATCAGTGTTCTCTGAGAAGAAGAAATGGCTGGGAGGAATAGGAAGGATGACAAGGGTGCGAAAAAGACTGCCAAAAAGGTATGAACACACACACGCCTAGAAATCATCTTTTAATTGTAAAAAAAAAAAAATATCATGAAACGTTTGAAATACTTTTTGCACAGGCATGCAAACCATTCATGGGCGTGTTTTATATGATCACAAGTAGTCTTTATTGTTGATAGAAGAATATTTTTTTCTTTTGATTTCTTTATTTCTTTCAAATTGTTTTCTTGGATACCAATGACCACGAAAAAGGACGATGCTATAAGTACATAATTATCTACATAATGATCTACATAATTACAAGTGATATTGATCAAAACCTTTAATTCAAAATCTGACATTTCACATCAACGACAGGATTGTTGCCACCTCATATTATGTCATTCATTATGTACATTATTATGTACAAAGTTTTTCAACACTATGTGAACCTGAGTGATGCTACAAGTACATAATTGTCTACATAATGGTCTACATAATTACAAGTGGCATTGATCAAAACCTTTAATTCAAAATCTGACATTTCACATCAACGACAGGATTGTTGCCACCTCATATTATGTCATTCATTATGTACATTATTATGTACACTTAGCATTTTCCATCATTTAATATAAGATACAACATGGATTTTGGGGATTTGTGAAAAAAAGTCCATGGTTGTTATAATATAGGACTTGGAAGTGACGGAAGTTATGAGGAGAGCGAAGATGCGATTATCTTCTTGCTGTTGCTGTTTGATTTAACTTTGGTGGATATTTTTCATGCATATATCCAAAGTAAGAAAGGGAATAATATTTTGCCTTAGTTAGAGGCATTTAGTGCAGCAGGGTATTTATGACTTTGCATAGAAATATGAGAATAGTCAAATTTAAGTAGTATTGATAAGTGGGGTTCTTGGAGAATTTCTTGGAGGGACGCGTTTGCCTTCTATGATTTCATCATATTTTATGATGTGTGTGATGACTACAAAAGTTGTTGGGCTAGTATTAATTGTAAACATAGAAGAGAAGATTGATTTATAATGAGTGAGGTATTCAAAAAGGGTACGAACTTTTGTGGTTTAGCCTCTGGAGACTCCTCTTGATAAAAGAGTAGAATTTATGCTGAATAGACGAGTATGTGTTAAAGCTTGGTTGAGTTATGTCACTTTATAAAAATTTTCTGTAATCTGTTCATGTGTAATTCGAAAACATATTTAGTCGTGATATTGAAGAGATTTGAACACCATTGCTTACTTCCAAATATTATATGCTATCACTATACTGCAAGTCACTTTCCGTAAATCTATTGAGCAGAACTTTGATTGATCTGATGTTATATTTTTATTAAAAGGACAAAACATCCAATGCTTCTTTAGAGATGGAAAATACTGAGACGGAAATGCATTTGCATACAAACAACACAAATGCTACAGATCCTATAACTGCTGAGGACACAGTGCCTTCACATTCTGATGCCTTACATTCAAAGAAAAAACAATCAAAGACTCCAAAAGCAGTTGTCAGGCGATCCAGCCGTCTTATGAGTTCCGTACGACCTATTCATAGCCACGTCATTGTTCCTGTTGCCGAGCATGTAGATCTTGTCAACAATGAAGAAGAAGAAGAGCAAGAGCCGAATGTTCAGCAAGTTAGTGCTATGCCAATCATGGTTGAAAGAAGTGTGGAAGAAAATGCAGACCATGTTATTAGATCTACTGATGAATATAAGCCTAAGGTTGCTTTCCATTTTTAGCTATAATGCTTTACACCATGGGTAGTACAATAGAAAATATTCTGACTTCTTTTCCTTCCCTAATATTGTCTAATTCAAATTATCCAACATGCCAGCACTCTTTATCTTTTTGATGAATTTGTGTGCATAATCAGAATGGTAAACAGGTTACTGAAAGGCTAATTAAGTGCCCCTCTGCTAGTATGAACTACAAAAGATTGTACTTTGACTCTCAACAGAAGGTGATGGTGATTTGAGGTTTCAACTGAAGATAATTCTGGCCTGTTCCTGTTTTGACCGTCTTCTTTTAATGCGTAGGTTGATTTCTTAATGGAGGAAAATTTAAAGCTAGTCAAGAATTTGGAATTTTGTCGTGGAAAGATTGAAGCGGTACTCTTTAACTAGATCTTATATATTAAATATGTTTCTTCATCTTGTTATTTCTGGTCATTTGCCTGTTAACGTAACTGTAAGTACAGTTTGTCATGGTAATATTTGGAAGATTTTTGTGATTGTGTCTTAAAATTATTATTATGAGAAAATTTACAGTGGTTTAACCACTTAAAAAAGAAAATATATGACTTGAATTTCATTTCGTTTTGGTTGGACTAATAACCTGCAAGTACGCTTTCACGGGGCAAAACTTTGTCCCAAGTTGTTATCCTTTTTTCTGAATACATTGGACAAAAGGTCTCCACAAAATACCAAGCGCGAATACAATGTTCCAAGATATTTATTTAAAGCCTCTGATTCATTTCTATAATGAATTTGGTGTTTTGAGTTATAATTGTTTACTTATCTTACTCAAGTTTTCACTGGTGAATCCTCCATTTCAATTGACAGATTCAAGTTTACACTGGAATTTCAGAATTATGCTTCTGTATTTAATGTTTTAGATATAACTTATGTTTTCCGATTTCATTCTAGTATAGTTTTACTAATGTTTACATAATCTTCAGTATTTTTTATTCATAATGTTGGGACTTATCAATGTTATCGATTACAGTATGAGAAGATGAAGGGTGTTATGGCTAGTCCAAAGGACGTGATTTTGATCAACAATTCAGGAAAGGCAACCGAGCGCACAGCAAATTTATTACCTCAAATGATGGTGGGGAATTGCAGCTCTCCGACTGCTGTTGCTGCTCCTGACGCCGTGGATGATCTTAAGAAATCTGTTAAGCAAAGGAAGTACATTCGCAAAGAGAAAAAGGCCAAGTCTTGATATTGCTTAGTACACTTTGGTTAACTTTTTGTTACAACAACAGTAGTTTTGGTAGCCGTCAAACATAAATCTTTGAGGTTACTTTTTTTGGATAAGCCGCCAATATTTGTAGTAATAACTGTGTCCTTTCTTTTGAATGTTTTGCGAACTATGTAATGATATAGAATTCATGGGTTCATAAGAAGAATGAAAGTTCTGTTTTTCAGAAATACAGTGTCGAATGTGGCAATCTCTTATTCGATTCACTGCTTTGATGTTTAATTTTTCTTTTAACATTCTTTGTTTATGTGCGCTTGAATTCAATGATTGAAGATGCATTTGTCCCATGAGATTGTGCAATGTGCATAAAACAAAAAGGGACAAATGGTGAAAAAACATGTGGCTGCTGGGATTCGAGCCCAGGTCTCCACGGCCACAACGTGGAATTCTTACCACTAAACTACAGCCACTTTCTGTTACCGTATCGGAAAAGTAAATTATTAAAATTTAGTGCTTGAACAAAATTAGCTTTTACAATATTCAAAAGTGTTGACCAAAAATTACAAGTAACTTTTAATCTTCCCACACTCAAATTACCGGGAAGCTAACAGTAAATTGAAAGGTTAGCTGGAAGGGGCCAATCCATTGCAGCCCGAAAGACCTTTATCTTCAACAATCACAAACTGCTGGTTCTCACTTCACACAGGATCCATGGCCACTCTTCTTACTTCCTCTTCCTCTCTTCTCTTCACCTCTCAATCTTCAAAACTTTCTTCTTCTCCCCTCTCCTCTCTTCCACGCCTTTCTCTCTCCTCTTTTTCTCACTCTCTCACTTCTTCTTCTCTCTTCATTTCTCCATCTTTTCTTCCCACAGTTCCAAGAAAGTCAGTTTCTGTATCTACTTTTACTGTCAAAGCCAGTGCAGCACAGAAGAAGAAAGTGCTCATTGTGAACACGAATAGCGGTGGGCATGCGGTTATTGGGTTCTACTTTGCTAAAGAGCTTCTGGGTTCTGGCCATGAAGTTAATATCTTTACTGTTGGTGAAGAGAGCTCTGATAAGATGAAGAAGCCTCCTTTCAACAGATTTTCAGTTAAGTGTTTATGGTTAATAATTTACCAGAAAAAAAAATGAAAATTTGGATGGTTGATTTCGGAAAATGGTGTGGTGATTTGGGAAAATTTGCAGGAAATTGTGAGTGCTGGTGGAGCTACAGTATGGGGTGATCCGGTAGATATTGGGAAGGTATTGGAAGGTAACATTGAACAACCTCGTATAAAATATTAGGCTGTGAATTAAGCTACTAGAGGGTGGAGAAATTTATTATTTAAATTATGTCTTTAACACGCTCCTCATGTACAAGCAAGACTCATTTTTCATCTACATGACACGTATATGCACAAATTTTATACACGAGCAGCTGCAAGACTAGATTTGTTTGAATTACGTCTTCCACAGGTAAAGCATTCGACGTGGTATTGGATAACAATGGCAAGGACTTGGACACAGTAAGGTTTGTGACATTAATCATTCTATGCAAAGTAATGTTTCACTTACAGAGCCTTTTGTTTTCTTTCTCGACTGAACTTCATATCACGTACTGCATCATAATGTATCCTGTTTGAATCTGATTTCGTTATCGTAGGCCTGTCGCTGATTGGGCCAAGAGTTCTGGTGTAAAGCAATTTCTATTTATCAGCAGTGCTGGGATTTACAAGCCAACTGATGAGCCTCCTCATGTTGAAGGGGTAAATTAAGCAAATTCTCACATTTATACCTGAAATGGACAAGATTTTCGGAAACTATAATCTTGATATTACAGGAAGTAGTCAAAGCAGATGCTGGCCATGTTGGAGTTGAGAAATACATGTCAGAGATCTTCGAAAATTGGGCAGTATTCCGTCCACAATACATGATTGGTTCCGGCAACAACAAGGATTGCGAGGAATGGTTCTTTGACCGTAAGTGCATGATAAGCTAAAATCGTTTTCATTATAGTGTTGAGTCCTACCTCACGTACGACTTGGCAGCTTCTGCCTAAGCTCTATACTGAGAGACATTCATCAATGCTTCACAGGTATAGTTCGAGGAAGGCCCGTCCCAATTCCTGGCTCCGGGATGCAGCTAACTAACATTGCTCATGTCCGGGACTTATCGTCCATGCTCACTTTGGCTGTTGAAAATCCAGCTGCTGCAAGTGGTAACATCTTCAACTGTGTTAGTGACCGTGCTGTGACGTTGAATGGAATGGCGAAACTGTGTGCTCAAGCTGCAGGGCTCCCTGTTGAGATAGTAAATTATGATCCGAAAGCAGTTGGAGTCGATGCAAAGAAAGCATTTCCTTTCCGCAACATGGTATGGCTTGACCTCATGTTATCATCATAAACTATGTCCGAACATGGGTTTCCTTCTAAAAAGTTAATTTACTAGGTGGAGTAGTCTAACCACCTCGTGAACTCAACATCATCCTCGTGTCTAGTCAACATAGGACTTTACGTTTGCCCGTCTCTTGTACACATCATCATATCCCACACATATAATCATGGTTCCCCTCAAGCAGAGATCGATTCTATCCATCTTCTTTTGACTAAGAAAATTTCACACTTCTTCAAATTCTACCCCTTCTCGAGCAATGTCTTGTGAAACCTTTATAATTGATCTAATTATTAAAAAGATTGTTCTATCACAATATTTGGCCAATTGCACATTCTGTAATTTTGACTACTGTACTTTTGCAGCATTTCTATGCTGAGCCACGAGCTGCGAAGGAGATTCTAGGGTGGAGTGGTACGACAAATCTTCCATTAGACTTGAAGGAGCGATTCGATGAATATGTAAAGATTGGAAGAGACAAGAAAGAGATAAAATTTGAGCTTGATGATAAGATCCTTGAATCCTTGAAAGTACCGGTAGCTGTTTGATTCAAGTTCATGGAAGTAAAGGCATTTTTGTCTATTGTTCGATAAAGCTATAGATATTGCAAACAGTTCATCCAGTTTTGACTATTCAGATCAAAACAAATACTAATGCCAAATAAGGTGAATCTTCAGCGTTGTTAAGTCATTGACAACTTAGTATCAACAATCGACAAAGAAGTTGACATTTTGATGCAACAAAAGGGTATAAATAAAAAGGATACTATTTCATATAATGGAAACCCAAAACTTGAACAAGCTATGACAGTAACAACATAAGTTTACACATCTTCCATTTGTACAGATGAACAAAAGATATAGTATTTAAACCCTAATGGAAGTGAAATTGCATGCTGCATTTCTATACTAACTCTGCATTCGCAATTCCACCAAATATGCCTACTACATTGAGAATCAGCAGAAAGTTGTATGGCAAAAATATAGCCATACTGCATCTAAGGTCTTAACACGTATAAGTAATCCAACTTCATGCTTGCAATTCCACAAAATTGCTTGCATTAGCTCTACCATATCGAACATTTCATGCCAAGACCGTTGCACGTTAAAATAAGACCCTTGTAACGATAAAGGTAATCCTGCATCTCGAAACAATAATAAATGAGGAAAGAAGGAATGACTTTAAATTCTAATGAACCACTGAAAGTGGGGGAGAAGGGATGTGGGCTTTGAATAAGACAACATTTTGATTTTCATTTTTTTCGTTGAAAAGGGTATAAGAATGAGACGTGTTAAGCAAAATTCTAATAACCACTGAAATTGAGAAGATATATAATGACATTGTAGAGTTTCAAAACAAAGAAGAAGGTTTCTCACAATGACATTGTTATCGTAGGCAAAAAGCATCCCTTTCTTGTCATATTCTCGTCGTTTCACAGGATCACTCAAAACTGTTAATTTCACAGAATTGGAATGTTCAAATCGGTTAGATGTCAATTGTAACTTCAAAATAATTTCTTCAATTAATTTACATCATAATCAATATCTAAATCATTTTTAACATCGTCGTACAAATAGCACGGCACATCTATGTTCATGTAGAATAACTCTGCAATATCAAACATCCCAAGATATTCAAAAGAGTCAAACTCTTGTCTAACTATCTTACATTTTAGTTTGTTAAGCATAAACAAAAACTAAATCGTGAATTAGGGTTAACTTATTTCGACTCATCAAATTAATAAAAAAAATAAAACTCCATATATGTTGACAAAAAAGGTTGCAATGGCATTTTGTTACACCTATAAATTACGTGACATGACATGAAGGAGGGGGTCCCATATACGTTAACGTGGCATCGACTATTCAATTGATTGGACTATTTATTAAACAACTTCATATTGGACCTGGGCTCAATGCCTCGATGCATTAACCACTTCGCCCATTATCATTTTCCTATATATATACTTGACTTCACATCACACAAGGTAAGCATTCTAACCCTAGCCAAAGTCCCTTCTTCCGCCTCCTGCACTCATATTATGTTTCGTCTCTTGCACTCATTTTATCTTTTGTCCGCCGTTGACTTAACCGTCGAAGTGGAAACGTCCTCCTAACCTTTTTCTCAATCAGCAGCATTTGTCTCATAATGGGTTGTTCCAGTATGCAAGTGATGCCTAAGTGAAGGGAGGTAGTCGGCGCATTGTTTGATATCAACAGTATTTTTATATTTTAAATCATAAATTTTTTTAAAATTACAGATTGTGCAGAAGAAGCAACTATTGATTGATTAATATTTTAAACATAATACACGACTTTAATGAAAAATGAAGAAGAAAATACCTTGGTATGCCTCATTAATGTCTTGGAATCTTGAAGTCGCACTATCTTCATCTTTTTGCTTATCAGGATGCCATTTCTACCCAATGAAATCGAAGAACAAAAACCAAAAATTTTAAAAATCAAATTAAAAAAGAATTCGACAAGTTAGCTTACAATTGAAGGGAAAAAAAATAATCATAGAGAACTTCACGCACCAAAGCAAGACGGATATAGTTGGACCGAATAACTTCCTCGGTGGCATCATAATCAACTTCCAATATTTTATAAAAATCCTGAACACCCAAATCAAAAAGAAAACAAAATTAATTACAAACGAGAAATAAAAAATCGGTGAGATTTTTAATAAATACAGTTTGCAAACGAAAAGGATAATAACTTATACCTTGGGCTTGGATAAAACTGAAGAAAAATTGAAGTTGATATCATTGTCGCCTTCAGATTCTTCTTCTTTGTGATGAAAATAGTGGTAAAACTCGTCCCAAATCATTTTATTTTTCAAGAATCTTGGAAAATTAGGGATTGGGAGTGTTTAAGTTAATTCGGCACCTCAAATTCGGGTGGAAATTGAAAATTCTGGGTTTAGGAATCTGGATTGGGAAGGAAAAATGGGGGGAAAAGGAGGATAATGGAGTGGATAATTGAATTCTTTTCTATTTTCTCGATATTTATACGGCTTCAAATCCAGATTCTAGCTTGGGCCTGATTGATTGGGCCCTGTTTTAGGTCTCACAATTATCTTTGGGCGAATATAGAAAAAATTAGTCTTGTACTTAAATTATTTTCTTTTGAAGCCCCTATTTGACATCCATTAAATTAATTTT
>CAIGRQ010290857.1:0-19568 GCA_903798375.1 Fraxinus sp. D2006-0159
TTGTTTTTTAAGGCCAATACTCGATTACACATTCTTCCTATCGACATTAGGATGTTGTCATCTAATTATCGACATGCTTTGTTAGCTAATCATCCTGTTGACAATGTTGTTAAATTTCATGCCAAATTAAGAGGTCAAATCAATTTTAATCATGAAACTTTTGAACTTACTTTTGAGGCGCAATATATGTTGGAGTACCCTATTGTAAATTACTATATGTTATTGCGCGTTTCTCTTATCCGTTTTCCTAAAAACGTTAAAAAGTTTTTTTGGATCATTCATTTAATGATTTTCAATTTGACTGACCATCTCACTTAAATGAAAGTTATATTTTCGATATAGAAAAATTGTTTACTAATCGGGGCCCATTTGAGCCTTCGATGTTGCGATCATTTTTCTCTACAGGCCAGTCTGTGATGCTAGCTTCTCGTGTTCCTCATTATGCACAATCAAATGAACATGTTGAAGATGAGTTGCATGAGTGTTTGTTCTTCGGAGTCCAGTATTGGTACTTGATTAGATGGAGAGATCGTCCCCCTTGGCCGGATCATATTCTTGGGAATAAGCTGCAGTTTTCGTTACTATCAAGCATGGAGTTTCGATATTTGGTTCTTACGAAAGACCGTCCCCTGTGGTAGAAGTTTATCCACTCGACATAGTCGAGTTTTCTCCCACTCCGGGAGAGTTGATGCGGACATCATTGAATCGAGATTTGTTTTTATCGTTACTGGACCTTATTTTATTTTTTATTTTTTAATTTTATTGTTATTGGGCTTGTATTAGTGGGTTGGCTGAAGCCCGTTAAGTTTTTGCTATTTATTGGATTTTCATTGTTATTAGATAGTTGAATGATTGATTAATTTTGAGATTAGCTATAGCCACATTTTTCCTCCTCTTCACGACTTTCTTCTCGGCTTCTCCTTCTTCTTCTTCTTGCTTCTTGCTTCTAGCTTTAATTCCTTAGTTTGATAATTATGTTATTGATTCTACATCAACACACCATACAGTGTGTTGAATATGTGCCAAAGATGTGCCAAATAAGGTCAATGATTGCTCATTTTCATGGTCAATTTCTATATTTCTTCCAACATAAACTAGACCTCCCACGGCCCCTTCGTTTCTATTCTTATGAGGGCTCAAGTAACACATGAATCCACATCAGACCGTATTTTTGTTGAATTTGATAAATTAATGTAATCTCATTTTTCATTGATTATTAAAATACGATTTATTAGAGCATTTATATATTACATAGGAGAAAGACATAAAGTAACTAATAACTATACGGAAAATTTATCTCCTAAAATATCTGCTATAAGATATTTGACCCATGTATAACTTACTTCCCTAAAATCTAGCAACGTTTTATCAAGATTGATTTGATAGACTTTTCCAACACTTCTCCTCAAACTCAATATGGTGTTGTAGAAATCGAGCTTGAAAATTAAATTGATCTCAACAAATCATCATTCCCAAGAATTTAATTCAAATTTGTATTTACATTGCATGTAGACTTAAGCTAAACAATAACTAGAAGTTAGTGCAAAAGGAAAACATTACCCATTACGACCATCACCAAAACTTGAGGGACACATCCTACAAGTAGAATAACTTGCACTCCAAAAATGTAGATTATCAGCAATCCATTCAAAGATGGGGTCAGAAAATGGTCTAACAACAAGAATTTGGTATACCAGTAGACTAAGAAACTGTGAAGCAAATAAATTTGAAGTATTAGGATTATCTTCCAAATAAGGGGCGCCAACAACATAATCACCAACAATCTCTAACGTTAAACAATAATGATAGAAACTGTCATAGTAAACCTTAGAGGGGACCAGGAGGGGCTACTAACTTGCTTTAATTTGAAAATACAGGGACCAAATTTAACTTTTTAAAAAGTTGGGGACTAAATGCAAGATTGTAATATCTTAATGACCACCTTGTACAGATATAAAATATAAGGATTAACTTTCATAAATAGAAAAGTTCGGGGACAAACTGACAATTAGACAAAAAATATGAAAATTATTTGAAACAAAAGCCCAACAAGAACCACGATACTCAATTAACATGAAGCAACCTGAATTGATTAGTACCAATAGAAAAATTTGGTAACATGAATAGCCATCGTCCAACATGATTGAATTAATATGAAAATTTAGATTTGGCGATATGAAACCCTGAACTCGACCCATTTCTACTGGGCTTGTTGGCCCAACGCTGAGATTGGGTCTTACCAAGGTCGGACGTCAAGGTATAGACCTCAATGGCTTGACCTAAGCCCAATGGTTTTGGGCTATTGTCAAGGTCGGGCCCCTTCTTGGTCTTTCCTTGTCCCCTATCTCGAGTGTTCTCCTCCCATCACACATGACCATGGAATACTAGTTCAATTCAAACACTCCCATGAATCTCAACTTATCTTGGATTGTGCAATCCCAACACGGTACAAACCCCTTTAATAAGGAAAGTTCAATCTTTCTTGAACTCCACCACCAACCTCTATAAATACGCAACCTAGCCTCATTATTTAGGTACGTTTCAGCATAAGTTTCTCTTGAGCATTTGTCTGACTTAAGCATCAAAGGGGTGATAATGACATACCTCGACGCCTTTGTTTCAGGTATTGAAGATCAGATCAAGCGGAGTTCTTCCAACTAGTTCGAGTTTACCTAGGTACGAATTTTGGTAGCATCATTGGCCCTATCTGTAAGAACAGCTACCAGAAGCCATGGTTAACACACATTAAGGACATCTTCCAACAAGCTCATCTGATCCTAACCAACCCATTGCTACGACCTCCCGGCCCCTCAGGAGGTTACATCAGGAGAACCACGACATCCGTTCATAATAGTCACACCAACTGCATTCGAAGAACTTCACCAATAAGTGGGCGCATTGACTCGACTACTACAAAGAAATACACCTCTGGTACCATCCTTGCAAAGTAGTAATGTGACCGAAGATCAGGCTCTAGGCCCCAGTCACGATAACGCTGGAACATCTAGCATACCTCAGGCACTGCTCGGTTCGAGATCAGTTGCAATGGACTCAGCCAATCTGGCGAGGATTATTTAGAAAGGAATTACAGCATGAATGTTTCATAAATCCCATGCAGCAACATGATTCACCCCTGAAGTTTTATCATATCCCTTACCGAATCGATTCAAGTACCCTCGAGTAAAGGAGTATGATGGGACGACTAATCGCATCAATCACCTCAACATATACACTGATATCATGAACTTACAAGTTGCACCCGACATTGTAGTGTGCAAAGCCTTCCCTTAGACATTGACTAATGCCGCAAGGGATTGGTTTTCCACATTAGAGCCCAACTTCATATCTTCTTTTTCGGACTTGGCTTGTCAGTTCTTTACCTTTTTCGCAAGTAGTAAGCGCATTAGGAAGACCGTCACATTACTCATGCAGATACGCCAAGGACCTAACAAGATTCTTCACAATTTCATGACAAGGTTCAATAAAGAAAGACTTCTGATCCTAAACCTACATATCATAGTCGCGGTCTCTACTCTTACATATGTAGTTAGGTGTGAGGCGTTTAAAATGTCCCTATCAAAAACTCCTCCCAAGTCAATAATCAACCTGGTCACAAGGGCCGAAAAATACATTAACATGGAGGAAACGATGTTTCCAACGAGAGATGCCCCACTAATAAAGAAGCCCGATTAGAAAAGGCCCTATGAGTCCACCCAACATTCAGATCTTTCTCGAAGCCAATCAAGACAAGAAGCCTCGCCAACATCCTTCGCCCGATTAAACACCACTAGGTCAAACATTCTGATGGAGATCAAAGACCTTAAGGAGTTAAAGTGGCCTCCTAAGCTACAATCCCCTCCTGAAACTCATGACAAGAGTAAATATTGTGACTTTCATAGAGATCATGGCTACACGACGTAAGGGTACTTCGCCCTGAAGCAAGAGATCAAGTCCCTCATTAGGAGGAGTTTTCTAGGTGCGTATGTAAGTCGAGATAAGTGTCCCCAGAATAGTTAGAATAAGGGGAGGCGTCCCGACGACAAAAGGGATCAACAACCGATCGCAGGTACTATCAACATCATTATTAGAGGAACGGCCTCAGGAAGAAACTCTAGCAACGGGCGTAAGCAGTACACAAGACAATACCCCTTGATCTCGAACATGGATATGAGCAGTATGGAAGACATAACTTTTGGAGCAAAGGATTTGCAAAGCGTATCTTTTCCACATGATGATGCGTTGGTTATATCAGCAATCATCGCTAACTTTGAGGTGAAAAAGATCTTGGTGAACAATGGCAGTGCAGCAAACGCGTTGTCACCTGATGCTTTTGGGAAGATGGGTATTTCAGCAGAGCAGCTCAAACCGATCAAAACTCCTCTTCAGGGTTTTAGAGGAGGTATTGACATTCCGGATGGTGTTGTTAGTTTACCACTTACCTTAGGATCAGAGAGAAAGTAGGTAACGCAGATTACGATGTTCCAGGTGGTTCGTACTCCCATGGCCTACAACGCCATACTTGGAGGACCACTATTGTTCTCTTAACATTCCACCTAGCAGTGAAGTTCCCTACAAGCAAAGGGGTTGGAGCGGTTCGAGGGAGTGAGGCAGTGGCTAGACAGTGTTATGTCACCAGCGTTAGGGAGATCATGTAGTTATCAGAGGTAGAACTCGAGCTCGAGCATCGGGGGAGGCTCGCACCAGTTGAAACAATGGATGAGGTCGAGCTTGAGCTTGGCAGGAAAGTTATTATTGGTCGAGGTCTTGACGACACAACCAAGGACGAGCTCATCAGCTGTTTGACCTGTAACATTGATGCATTTGCCTGGAACGTGGAGGATATGCCTAGAATAGACCCCACAATTACAGTTCACAAACTCAACGTAAACCCTAGTGCAAGACCAGTAAAGTAGAGAAGGAAACAATTTGTGCCAGAACGAAGGAAGGTCATACGAAAAGAAATTGTAAAACTCATTCGGGCCAACTTCATAGGGAGGTCCAATACCCTGATTGGCTAGCCAATGTGGTCCTAGTCAAGAAGTCTAACGAAAAGTGATGGGTCTCCATCGACTTCACAGATCTAAACAAAGCATACCCTAAAGACAGTTATCCTCTACCCCGAATTGATAATCTTGTGGACAATACCTCGGGTCACAAGTTATACAGCTTCTTGGATGCTTTTTCTTGGTACCATCAAATTCTAATGTCGGTGGAGGATCAGAAAAAGACCTCATTTATGGCAGATTCAGCCATCTACTGTTACAGGGTCATGCCATTCGAGTTAAAAAATACAGGAGCTACATATTAAAGACTTGTCAATAAAGTCTTTGCCAACATGATATGGAAGAACATTGAGGCCTACGTTGACGACATGGTTGTTAAAAGCAAGCAGGTAGGCTATCATGTCACTAACCTAGAAGAGGTCTTTGCTACACTACAAAGGTACAATATGAAGTTAAATCTGACTAAGCGTACATTTGGAGTAGCATCTAACAAGTTCTTGGGATTCATGATCACCCATAAGGGTATAGAGGCCAACTCTGACAAGATAGAAGTCTTGATTTCAATGGAAGGACCAAAGTATAAGAAGGATATACAGAAACTAATAGGTCGAGTTATGGCACTGAACATGTTCATATCTCGAGCAACAGACGGGTGCTTCCTATTTTTCAAAATCTTAAGAGGTAACCAGAGTTTTGATTGGAATGAAGAGTGCAATACAGCTTCTCTAGAGCTAAAGAAAGCTTTAGCAACCCTGCCGTCCTCACTAAACTAGAGCCTGGTGATGCGTTATTGCTATATTGGCTATCTCTGAAAGTGCGGTGAGTACGGTTCTAGTGAAAGAGGTTGGTAAGGTCCAACGACCCATATACTACATAAGCAAAGTACTCATTGATGCAAAAACTCGGTACACCTTTGGCTGAACAACTTGCTCTTACCTCGGTTGTGGTCGTCCTAAAACTCCGTCGGTACTTTCAGTCCCATCCGATCGTTGTACTCACCGATCAACTGCTGAGACATATACTTCAGAAAACAGATGTCTTCGAAAGGCTACTTAAATGGGCAATTGAGCTAGGTGAGTTCGACATAGAGTTCAAACCACGTCCCGCGATCAAGGCACAAGTATTGGCTGACTTTATTGTAGAGCTTACACCTGGAGGTCGGGGGCCACAGGATAGTTACTCGAACAAGACCTCAGAAGTTTGGGAGATATATGTTGATGGAGCATTGAATAGTTCGAGGTCGGATGTCAGAGTTATCAACACTAACCTGACAAGAACAACTAAAATCTAATGTACATTTAGGTTTGAGTTCGAAGCCACCAACAATAAGTAGGGTATGAGGCCGTCATCCTAGCATTAGAGTGGGCGTACAACCTCGGGATCGAGAACGTCAATGTGTTCAGTGACTCCCAACTCTTGGTGGGCTAGACCAAGGACACCTTTGAGAGAAAAGATGAGCCTATACTGTTTAAAAGCGTATGACCTCTGGATAAAGTTTAAGAGATGTGAGATTACGAAAATTGCAAGAGCTAATAATTCGAAGGTTGATGCACTATCTAGGCTCATGTTTATGGGGATGGATGGACTTGATAGAATGGTACATTTGAAGATAGTAACAGAACCCAGCATCGATCCAAAGCCGAGTATCATGGACATCGATCATGAGCCTTCTTGGATGGACCTAATAATGGAGTATTTAAATAGCAAAAACCTACCATGTGACCTCCGAGAGGCAAGACGCATTAAGGCTAGAGCAACGAGATATTGTATTATCGAAGGAATTTTGTTTCATAAAAGTCTTACATTACCCTACTTAAGGTGTCTCAAGCCCTCTGAGTCTCTCTAAGCTTTAGCAGAGGTTCACGAAGGCATATGTGGAAATCATCAAAGGGCTCGTGCGCTTGCCTACAAGCTCATAAGTTACATGTACTACTAGCCTAACATCAAGAAAGACGCATGGGACTATGTCAGGAGGTATGACAAGTGCCAAAAGTTTTGGCAATATCATACATACTCACGCCGAGGAGCTAATGCGCCTTTTGAGCAATGGGGAGTCGACATCCTAGAGCCCTTCCCATTGGCCAGGGACAAGCTAAAATTCGTTGTCATAGCAGTGGAATACTTTACCAAATGGGTAGAAGCGGAGCCATTGGCAACCATCTCTGAGCCAAAAATTAGATCATTCGCATGGAAGTCCATTATTTGTAGGTTCGGGGTACCTAAGGTATTGATAACAAATAATAGGACACAATTTGATAATGCACAGTTCAAAGGCTTTTACAATAACCTCAGGATTAACCACCGCCTAACATCAGTCTCACATCTTCAGAGCAATGGCCTCGCCAAGGTGACCAATTGTTTCATACTACAAGATCTCTGGACAAGGATTGGGGATGCCAAGGGTAGTTGGCCAAAAGAACTACCCGTCATCCTATGGACATACATAACTTCTCCCAAGACCGCAACCGGTGAAACTCGTTTCATGTTAGCTTTTGGTGTGGAAGCCACGGTACCGGTTGAAGTCGACCTTCCAACATAAAGGATGATTGAGCCTTACATCGAAGGACTTACAACTGAGCATCTTGACCTGCTTGAGGAAGTAAGGAAGCAATCATCTATAAGGGACGCAAGTTATCAAAACAGAACAGCCAAGCACTTCAACACCAGGGTCAAAATAAGGAGATTTAGAGTTGGAGATCTAGTACTCCGGAGTGCTGCTGCTGGTGGTCACTCCCTGAGGAAATTAGGACCCCCATGAGAAGGACCTTATCAGGTCATACGAAAAGTAAGAGGATGAGCATACAATTTGAGGGACACCCCGGGGAAACCACTCCCAAGGCCTTGGAACGCTAATAACTTAAAAATTTACTACAAGTAGTTGCCCGCGGGGGGCCTAAGTTATTTATGTTTTTATTTTATAGTTAGTTCTTTTTCTTTTATGTATTTTTAGGCTTGCGTGCCCAAATGCTTTTGATTTCTAGATATGGCATGTATGCCGTGTAATGTTCGTTATTTCAATACACTTAAGTACATTACGACAATAAGTTGTCCCAAGAACATCGAGACTGATATAAGGTTAGGATCGATTTCGACCTGTAACAATTCAAAAATTATTCATGATGCCAACATACATCGATCGAGATTGAGCCTACTGATACGTATCACTCGAGTTACTTGGTCAACAGTCCAGGTTACACGACTTGAAGTGATTTCCAAACATGACTCAAGCTACTTGGCTAGAAAGTAGCCAAGTAACACGCCTTGAGCTCATTACCGCAACATGACTCGAGCTACTTGGGCAAAAATCAGCCAAGTAAGATGCTCGAGCTCATAAGAACACATGTCTCGAGCTACTTGGCCAAAAATTGCCTAGTAACACGCTCGAGCTCATAAGAACAACATGACTCAGTTATTTCACTGAAAATCAGCCAGTAACACGCTCAAGCTAATAAGAATAGAACAACACACGAGCTCCATACATACATGGGCACGAGGTAAAAACATGTACAAAATAACAAAAACATCAATTTCATAAAAGCCCAGTTTGGGCAATAAAGTTTGTTACAATTCACCAAAAAAGGATTGGGGAATGGCTTAATCTAGGTCGGCTGGGGAAGGAGTATCTTCATCATGGGGAGTCTCGACCTCCTCATCCGCATCGTCCTCAGCCTTTGATTTTGATAGCTCGAGCTCATAGGCAAGCTCGTTCACCTTCTTCAAGTCTTCAATCATTGGGAGTCTTCAGGGAATTTGGGCGTAAAAAGGATCAAAAGCTTCAAAGCAAAATGATACGACCCCAAGCCATATTGTCCCAAGGTTGTCCCGAACTCGTCGGAATTCTTGAAATCATTAACAGCTTGAGCTTGGGTTGTGATCAAGTCCTCTTCATATTTTTTTGTCTGAACGAGCTCGAGTTTGGCCTCCCCGGCCTAATCTTTCACCTCCCAAATTTGATCCCGAGCCTTCCTTATCTCGATTCGCATAAGATCGCGCTCGAAGATCCTCTTTTCCTTTTCTTCATTCAATACCTTGAGCTCAACCACCCTGCTTGAGGCCTCAAGGTTCTTCAGGGATAACCCCCGAGACATACTTAAGGTCTGCAAATGAAAAAAGAAAAAGAAATTGTTAACATCGAGAAAAATAACCAAAGTGGAGCATCAATTCGAGAAATATCCCGGACCTTCAAAGTAGAGGTGTCAATCCGGGCAGTTCGGGCCGGGTCGGCCCACCAACATATGAGTCCGGTAACGGCCCGCCAACATATGAAGTTCAAAGTTATGCGTTCGAGTGCCCTGACTCCTTCACCAAGCTCAACCTCGTCCTTGTACTTATTCACCAAACTCGGGATCAGTGGAGATAGAGCCTGTTTCTCTAGGGCCAAGCTTCATAGAGGCATCTCATCATTCAGGTCGACAATCTCGGGCATAGTCCGAGGGGTAGAAGAATGTGACTAAGGAGATGGCTGAGATAGAGACGTCGGACTCTTCGATGATTACCCAACCCCATGAGTATTCTGTTCGGGTTCACTTCTCATGCTCATTTTTTCCCTTTTGACGAGGCTGGTGCTCGGGGCTTTGTACCCTTGGCATTATGGTAAACGTTAGCGAGAAGCCTCGATGGATCGAACGACATTTCCAATTCTGAAAAAGAAAAATAAAAAACACATTAGCTCGACGTCAGTTCGAGAAGGTTAACCAAAACAACTAAAGTTCAGGCTCATACCCTCGATTCTCCTCACGTTTGCGAGATCAAGGGTGTCATCCTCAAGCAAAAAATCCACAATGGCTGCTAAAGGGTCGTGATTCACTAACCTCATTCTATCCATCTCCAACACCTCGAAATAGGCCTGACCCTCGTTAAACCTATCCTTATCGGGTATTTTCCACATCGGGCTAAAAGGGTGGTCATGGTTTTGAGGCCTAACAAAAAAGTATCGCTCTTTCCAGCCCCGGAGAGAGCTCAGGGTTTCTGGTGTCCTAAAACCCCCTTTCGTGGATAGGTAGATAAAATAGTTGTAACCCGACGAATACCTTAAGTCAAAAACCATTCTTAGTAGGTCGAACCTAGGCTCAACCTCGAGACATCTACATAAAATAAAAAAATAGCGAAGAAGCTTCCAACCATTTGAGACTAATTGACCCAGGCATATAAAAAAGGATGTCAAGAAATTAACAAAGATAGGATGAAGGGCTACCTGAGCCCGACCTTAAGGGAATCCCTAAAGAAGGTCATCTCTCCCTCTCGAGCGTTTAAAATCGTCTCATGAGGTTCAGGTGTCCTAACATCACACAGGAGCATAACCCCGAACTCCCTGCCACCTTAACAACTACATGTTCCATATATTTGGTCGCTAATCTAGGGTACGTCAATATCGCCTCGACATGTGGCTGCGAGTCGATGGGCACGGCCATAGGAATAATCGACGTCCCTCTTGGTCAGAGGTTCTACTAATCAAGCTCCTAGACGACTGACTGCTACCGCTCAAACCCTTACTGCTACTGCTCGACATTATAAATAAGCTAACTTAAGAGGTCAAACTCTTACCTTTCAAGGATGTTGCTCACAGGACCCCCTAAAACCCGAACTCGATCTGCTTTCACTGAGAGTTGAGAGTGAAAAAGTGAAAATGAAGGATGAAAAATAGGGTATTTATAGGACTCAATGGAAGGTCAAAGGTCACTCAAATCTTGGCCTTTGGATCGAGACACGTGTCCACCATCCAAGTTTACCCCTTTTAAGCCAACAGCTGATCGCCACGTTGTGCTACAACTGTCACGTACGACGGTCCATCAAATTCAACCCGGCCCAATTACACTTCGATGCATCTCGACCAGTAGCTCGAGCACTTTCAGCTGCGGCTTAGATGCACAGGGGCCTGTAGTGATATGAAAACCCCAAACTCGACCCATTTCTACTGGGCTTGTTGGCCCAATGCTGAGATCAGGTCTTACCAAGGTTGGGTGTCAAGGTATAGACCTCAATGGCCCGACCTAAGCCCAATGATTTTAGGCTATTATCAAGGTCGGGTCCATTTAGGTTGGGCCCCTTCTTGCTCTTTCCTTGTCCCTTACCTCGCGTGTTCTCCCCCTATCATACATGCCCATGAAATACTAGTTCAATTCAAACACTAACCCCCCTAGATTTCCCTGAATCTCACGTTATCTTGGATTGTGCAATCCCAACACAGTACAAACCCCTTTAATAAGGAAAGTTCAATCCTTCTGGAACTCCACCACCAACATTTATAAATACGCATCCAGCCTCATTATTCAGTTTTTCATAGTATTCAGCAAAAGTTTCTCTTGAACATTTGTCTGAATTAAGCATCGGAGGGGCAACGAGGATATACCTCGACGCCTTTATTTCAGGTATTGAAGATCGGATCACGCAGAGTTCTTCCATCCAGTTCAAGTTTGTCCAGATACCAATTTTGGTAGCATCAAGATTAAATCAAGAACAAAAGTTATCCCACAGTATACATCGATTGATCCCATATGGCTGATTTAATGAATTTGAAACAAGAAGGAACATTGCAGAGTTATTTGGAAGACTTTGATGTAGCATTGAGCAGGGTCTCCATCACTGAAGAATACTCCATTAGTTATTTTATCACTGGATTGAAATCAGAACTCCAAGGGTTCATTTAACAATTTGAAACTAATGGAAAAAAGAAAAAAAAATAAGAATAATTGCGACCCGCCCGGAGCCGGCCCAAATCGACTCGGGTCTGGCCAAGTCGATTCCTGTTAACGAGCGGGGCAGTTCAGTTTAGAAAATGGCCCAAAATTGGTAAATTCAGGTCGGATCTGGTCGGGTTTGGGTAAGAATCTGCCCGACCCAACCCGTTGCCCACTCCTAACATAACTCAAATAACCAATATGATTTAAGCCTCAATTTGATACGAAGCAAAAGTTCCTAAAGATGCCTACTACAATTCTACGCAATCATAAAATTTGCCTAACGCCCCATGATTTGTAGCACCTATTGTTCGCTAAAATTACAAATCGCAAGTGTACATGTCACGTTCAAGTAATAAAGTTGACTATAAGTTTGAGTCAATCGCTCAAGTAATATTTACTTTTAATTACAAGATGGCTAATTTAATTCTAATAACGTACACACTAAAATTTTCGATTTTGAAAATAATAAAAATAACTAAAAAGTTTACAATAAGGGCAAAGGTAAAAATAATGGAGAACTAGAAGGATAAAGTAGCAGGAATTTATGATTTCACTTAACTATCACCTAATTGTTTTTCTCCATGAACAAATTACTCATTTAGTATGTTAAACTCGATTTTTCTATTTTAACCAATTACCTTTCGCAAGCGAAATTTAACCTAATCATTTGGTTTAACCTATTATATCACTATGTCGATTAAAACTCAATCAATTACATTAACTCTTTGTGAAAATAGTTCAATAGATCACCTATGAGTATATCTCTATCTCTTACAAGAACGTAAGGTATTTATTACTTGGTTTAAAATGCATAATATTCTCAAGCATTACACAAATCACTCAACACAATCATTTATTGGCTAATAAATGAATAGTATGAAATACAAAAATAAATACACATGAAAATAAGTACTTAATTATTAAAGGGCTCATACTAAAATTAATTAAGTTAGGTTAAGTTCTCTTAATCATCCTAATATCGAAGAATTTAGCTCATTTTATTTAAATGATAAAAAGGAGTAGATTTATAGAAATACATTACAAATTGGAGAAAGTAATGGAAGAAATATACGATTAAAAATATATCCTATTTTTTTGTTGGATTCTTGAAGGTTGCAATAGCTTAGTCTTGATTTTTACCCAAGATTTGTCTACTTTCTTTGATTTTTCTTCTCCTTTGTACCCTAGTTCTTTCCCTTTTTCTCTCCAAAATGTGTGTGAAATGAAGGTAAAATGAAGAATGAGAAGTGGGATATTTAAATGCCCTAAAACGAGCCTTAGAAGATGTCCAAAAAGACCCCAAACTTGCCCTGAAATTTCAAAAACGGGGCAGATATCCTGGCCTGAAACAAAAAACGTGGTCGTGTCAGCGTTCGCCATGCCAGCATTTAGCCCAAACACAAACATCCTCAACTTGATTTCAAACCATTTTCTTCAACAAGTTGGGCATTTGGTAAAGAGGTGCTTATGCTGAACTTGGACTTGTGATGTTCTTGGATAGTTCATTTCTAATTCACCCCAATCTTGTGATCAAGCTTCAACTTGATTTCAAATCATTTTCTTCGACAAGCATCTCATGGAATAAATTGTGGAGCACTACAAAATCACAAGAAAGTAATATTTGATAAAATCAAAGTTGGTAACAACATAGTCAAAATGTACCATCAAACTTGTTACGAACCATGGGCCGATAAGACTTAAAAAATAACCTATAAAAATTGATAATTAATCAAATAAAGCATGAAAATAAATAAAAGTAAATAAAAAGATTAAGAGTAAGAAAATTGGATTGCATCCCAATAAGGTTTTTTTAAAGTCTTTAACTCGACCTTGACAATTTGAATCATGGACATCTAAAAAAAACTTTAGATGTTTTAGTTTTCTTCTTTTGACTTTGCTCCATTTTTCTTATTTATTCTCCAAAACTCTTCATCGCCCTTTTCAATATAATATTACTTGCCTCTTCCATCCGATTCACATCCAACTAACTATGTAGACTTATACCTCCTCATTGGACTTAATCACAAAATTAATTTTCGGACAATCAATAAAGTCGGAATAATGTAAATTACTTTATCCTTGTTGATTTCTACATTTTCATTTGATTCCTTTGTGATTAATTTGTCATTCATTGTAAGCTTTTCTTCAATAGTTGATGTCTCCTCAACTTCAATGATTTGTCCGGGATCTAAATCTACGGGCAATGTTAAGTCTTTCCTATAAGCTCCTTGAAGTGGATTATACCCCTTACATTTTAAATCCGTCCCAATAAAATGCATCTCCCATAAGCGTGTCGCTTTTATCAAACTTGGCAACTTCATGATAATATTTTGCAAATGCCTTTTTATTCAATAAGGGTAGATCATCTCCCACAAGCTTTATGTCATCATCCTAATCGTCGGTAAATAATCTCTCATGAGCATGTAACTCTCCTAGATTTGTCAAGTGCTTGTTTTTGACAGTTTAAACATTCTCTAAACCCAAGAAGTTTCAACGTGTATACATTAGTGCACAAATACAAGTATTGTCTAGTACAATGTATCACATAATTAATTGTCCATGTGGAGATTAGTCATTGTAAAAGTTTTGTTACTTTATCACAATGAGAATCATGCATATACAACTGAAAATTACATGAAAAGAATACCAAACACAAGAGAGATCAAAACTATGTTAGGTAGCCAAAATAGATTCAAAAAATTAAAAAGACAAATGGTAATAATAATATAAAATTATTAAAACTAAAATTAACTAAAGGAGCAATAAAAGTGAAAATATTTACCGACAACAATTCCAAAAACTTGTTTGCTGAAATTACAAACCTCAAGTTCACAACTCGTGCTCAAATAATAAAGTGGACTATGAGTCCGAGTCGATTCCTATATGAATGTTTACTTTTAATTACATAATAGTTAATTTAATTCTAATGATTTACTCACAATAAGGTCCGATTTTGAAAATAGTAAAAATAACTAAAAACTCTGCAAAATGGAAAATCTAGAAATAATGGAGCATTGGGACGATAAAGTACTACGTTGGATCCGATTTTTCAATTTTAACCAATTACCTCTCTCGAGCGAAATTAACCCTAATCAATTGGTTTAACATACTACATCTCTATATCAATTAAAACTCAATTAAGTGCACTAACTCTTTGTGAATAGCTTAAGGATCACATAGGGTTCGCAGTATATTTCTATCTCCTAACAAGAACCTAAAGTATTTATTACTTGGTCCAAAATGCATAATGTTCTCTCGAATATTATACAAATCACTCAACACAATCATGTATTGGCCAAATAAATGAATAGTATGAAATACAATAATAAATACACATGAAAATGAGTACTTAATTACTAAAGGGCTAATTCTAAAATTAATTTAGGTTAAGTTTTCTTAATCATCCTAAAATCAAAGAATTTAGCTCATTTTATTTAAATGATAAAAAGGAGAAGATTTATAGAAATACATTACAAATTGGAGGAAATAATGGATGAAATATATGATTAAAAATATAACCCATTTTTTTTGGTTGGATTCTCGAAGGTTGTAATAGTTTAGCCCTGATTTTTTTCCCCCCAAAATTGCTCCACTTTCTTTTATTTCTTCTCCTCCTTTGTGCCCTAGCTCCTCCCTTTTCTCTCCAAAATGTGCGTGAAATAAAGGTAAAATGAAACATTTGATCTTTTGTGAAAAATAGCGATCTGCCTATCACAAAAGATTGTAGTAATTTGCAAGTATTCACTAAATTCACCAAATAGTCCCTTCAACCAAATAACTTACAAGCCTTTGTAATAGTTATGTACTTAGGGTCCATTTGATTGTAAAGGTTGAAAATGTGTAGAAAGAAAATGAATTTCAGGGAATTGAATTGCCTAGAAATTGTTTATTGGGAATTGTAATTAATTGTGTTTGATTGGTATAATTTTTCACCTGAAAATGTTGAAATTCTAAATTTTTTGGTGTTCGTTTGGCTTTATTTTTTATGGAGATTGTCCATTAAAGTTAATTTTTTTTTTTCACAATTGTGGATAGAATTTCTTTCCATTGCAAAAACAAAAAAAAGTTGGCTGGAAACCAATTCAAGGAAATTGCACATGTGTGAAGCAAATCAAGAAAAGTAATTTCATGGAAAAGTTCTTGCATCAAACAAGGCAAAATGCAAAGTTGGAAAATGTTTTCCATTTTCCATGAAAAATCTTGGACTATCAAACACACCCTTAGCCTCTTAGTAGACAATGCAATTGTAATATGTAAAGTAACTTTTCAACTGATAGCACAATCACCAATAGTAAAAAAGACTCTATAAGAGATCTTCTTTTATCAAGATCTCCAGCAAAAATCATAATCAATATACTCAATAACTCAATATGCATTTCTTCCAAAATGTAAACAAACATTACTAAAGCCACACACGTATTTAAAAATCAACTAAATAACTTTCTAATTGAATTTGTCATGTACCCACTAACTACATACGATAAATTTGGACGTAAACAAACCATAGCATACATAAGTAATCTCATTGCATTAGAATACAAAATTCATGACATATAATTAACGTCATCGTCTGAAGTGGGAGCTAAAGGAGTACTAATAGCTTTAGCATTCCACATATTGAACCTGTAAAGAACTTTCTCAATGTACCTTTTTTACTTAGGTATAATTTGCCTACATTTCTATCCCTCAGTATCTCCATTCCAAGTATCTTATTTGCTGCTTCTAAGTCTTTAATATCAAATTCTTCACTGAGCTGGACTTTCATTTTTCTTATCTTTTCCCTATCATTTGTTGCTACCAATATATCATCAACATATAAGAGTAGGTATAAAAACGACCAATAACCACACTTCTTAAAGTAAATACTACTATCATAATTGCTTCTTTTGAAGTCATAAGTAATCATAAATAAGTCAAACATTTTATATTACTGTCTGAGTAACAATTTTGGGCCATAAAAAAATTTTTTTTTAGCAAACAAGTATAGTCCTCCTTTCCTGTGACCATAAAATCCTTTGGCTGCTGCTACATGTAGATGTCCTCATCATGTTCTCCATATAAGAATGTTGTCTTTACATCCAACCGCTCAAGCTCAAAATCATGCTTGGCTACAATATCAAGCAAAGTTCGAATCAAACTATGCTTTATAGCTGGAGAAAAACACATCTGTGAAGTCTATACCCCAGATCTGAATGTATCCTTTTGCAACTAGTCTTGCCTTATATTTGTCTTCTTCAACTCTTGTTGTACTTTTTTTCCTTTTGAACACCCACTTGCAGCAAACAACTTTATTATCCTTAAATAATCTCACTAAGTCCCATGTACATTTCTTATGAAGCAATTTCATCTCTTCTTCCATAGCAATCATCCTTATACCATAATCATCACAACCAACTACCTTTGAGTAGGTAGAAGGCTCTACACTGGAATCAATATCTTTAGCCACATTCAAAGCCTAAGCAACCAAATCTACCTTAATGTACCTCTGTGGAGGTCTAATATCTCTTCTGGATCTGTCTCTAGCAATAGAATATTGTGGTTGTAGTTCTGCTCGTGGTGGCAAAGAAACACTACCCCATGTCTCACATAATTAAATATCATGACTGCCTCATCAAATATCTTAATTATGACTATTCTAATACTAACTATCTTATAAGGTGCATTATTTTCCATTATCACAGCACATTTGGAAACGATATCATATGTTGAAAACCAATCCGATTAGCACACATATGAAATGTGTAAGTTGAATAAAGAATCCAATCATCGCAAGGTTTAGAGTCACCATCAGAATTAACAAGAAGTTCTCCATCACTATGGCCATCTTTTGGAACACTAGCTTTACCTAAATTGTTTGGTTATTTTTTCTTCTAATTAGCAGCGGCCATTTTATTCTTATTCTGCGATTTATAGCAGTCAGATTTAATGTACCACTTTTCTTACAGTATTCATATATTTTCTCTCTATTTATAAACCTCGATATGCCCCTCATATTTCCACCAAAATTCTTATTTTGAGTCCTTCCACGAACAACGAGGTCCTCTACCTGACCCTCAAATCCAACTACTAGCTACCTCATCTTTGCTTTAGAGAATATAGCATCATATACTTCATCCATGGTAAGAGTGTCACGACTGTGCAAAATAGTATATCTGAAAGTCATATATGAAGAAGGCAGCTAACATAACAAAATCAACCAAATATCATCTTCACCGTACTTAACCTCCATGGTCTTTACATTAGCGAAAAATTCCTTAAGGACAGTTAGGTGATCTTATATAGATGCGTCTTTTGTCATATGATGAGAATACAATCGTTGTGTCAGATGCAATTTACTTGTTAGACTTTCTGTTATGCATAATGGTTCCAATTTTAACCATAACATAGTGGTGATTTCTTCCGCTAGAACGTTCTAAAGAATTTGATTTGATAAATGAAGATGAATTTGAGACAAGACATTTCTATACTTATGTTGTTTTTCCTCCTGCATCCAAGTTGAAGGCATCTTATAAAGCCCTAACATAACATCATCCAAGTCCATTTGCACGAGCGCAACTTACATCTTCACTTGCCATGATGAAATCTGGTGTTGCATATAAAAACGGAATTTCGTATTTCATAGTTTCCACCACAGAAAATCAAACCTCGCACTGGCACTAATTTGTTACAAAAAAATGAGAATAGGCAATATAAAAAAAAAGAACAAGAATACAATATTTATCCAAATCCAAGACGGGGAAAAAATCATGAACAAAGAAGGAGAATAATCATTATGTCAAAAATAAGATGATTACAATAGGTGTAAGACTCCGGATATATAAAATACAATGAAGTCCTAACATATATTGAAGTTGTAATATAACAGGTTTAACATATAATGGAGTATTTGAGAATGTTTAGGAAGGTGAAAATCGTTAAATCGTGAATTAGGGTTTCACCAGTTAACACCACAGCTCGAGCATTGGCCTCGTGTTCAGGAACTGTGGCACGATCGATCGAATGCTGGACGTGTGGTTAGCGAACGGTCATTATACTGAAAAAGATGTTCAAGCGCTCCATGCGCGGATAACAAACGATTTTGTAACTATTTTTTCTCCTTGGTCCATCTTTGACGACTTTGACTCCTTTAAGACATGAATTACTAACTCCGGATAGAATTAGGGTCATAATCTCACTTTCTGCTTCTGATTTTCGAGTACAAAACACAAAGTTGAGTTTGTTGGAATTCTTAGTGATTGATATACTGATATACTGCTTTCGTAAGAGAAGAAATTTGTTCTATCCTGAAAGTCACATATTGATTTCCAAGAAAAGTTTTTGGTCTGAAAATGAAAGAAGAAAAGAGGGTGGGCTTTCATTTAGTGAATCATGTTGCATAATTCATTACTTGAGTTCAAGTTGTTCTTTGTTGTAGATCAAAATTATTCATACTAGTGTGTTAAAGAACTGGCCGAAAGAACTTTATTAGGATCTTTTCAAAGCTTTCTCGAAGTTGAAGATTTCTTATAATTCTTAGCCAACTTATGGCCCATGATCCAATTAAATTATATACATATAAAATTTCCTCATGTACTGTACTCCTTAGGGTGACTAATGAAATCATTAGATCGCGACTTATAAATTCAGTCAAAGTCTAAAATTATTTTTAATCACATATTCATAATTCTTACTTATTATTATCCCCTCATTTCATGAGATCCACTACTATTTTTTTTTATTACTATTTATCTTTTTAAATAATTTATAAATTTTCTAAACGAAGGCTAAATACTTTGGTTTAAATAAAAAAAAAATTCGTAAATTTTAATAAAAATTGATGAAGTATGTGATTTAAAAATTTTGAATCTTATTGAAAATGAGATTAAAATTAATTATTGATTTTAGC
>CAIGRQ010290871.1:0-12639 GCA_903798375.1 Fraxinus sp. D2006-0159
GGCTTAAGATACCAAAGTTCCAGAAGATATAAGAACAGGGTCATAGTAATTTATCTTGGACTTGTAATCCAATACTAATTATCAAATGATCCCAAGCAAAAATTTGAGTGTAAAACAGTTTTTGTATATGCACCAAATCACAAGATAAATAACATTACTTAATTGTAACATATGCTCATAGGAAAGTAAAATACTTAAACATCAGCTTCATCTTCATTGCTGGCATAAACTCATTTTCTCTTTATCAACACTGTCCAGTGTTGTAGACATACCAGTTAGTCTCTTGAAAAACAAATCCATCATGGAATATTATCGATGACATTGTCAATGAAACATCTCAAGAAATCATACGACGAGCCACCTTCCATCAGAGTCATTCTACTGTTATGTTTCATCTGTTTTATCTTAGTCCTCATTTCACTTTCGGGCTCCATTAGGAGCCTGATTCCCTTCTCTATTTCTTCAGCCTCCACAATCACATCACTGCCTCTCTTATAGTCCATCTTAATCTCCACAGCAATTCCCAAGTCCTTCACCAACTCGAATGCATTAACTTGCTGCTCGGCATACATTGGCCATGCTGCTATTGGCACTCCACACCAAACACTTTCCAAAGTCGAGTTCCACCCACAATGAGACACAAAGCCTCCCACCGAAGGGTGAGATAAGACGGCTACTTGTGGCGCCCATCCTATTACTTTCCCGAATCCTGCAGTGCGTTGCAAGAACCCTTCTGGCAATACTTCATCAGGATTTTCGTACTCTGATGGATATTCGAACCTGTCATTGGGAGGAGGCTTTCTCAACGACCACAAGAACCGGTGGCCACTCTGTTCAAGTGCAATCGCAATCTCTTTAACCTGGTCACCATTAAAATATCCCATACTTCCAAAGCAAAGAAACACAACAGAAGAAACAGGTTGTTCGTCTAGCCACTTCATGATCTCATTGCATTCTTTGTTGTCGTCACTTTCAGCCTTAACATGAAGTATCGGGCCTATTGAGTAGACCGGTGGGATATTCTCATCATCAGAGAGGGACTTCATTGCATAGGCTTCCGAATCCCAGAAGGTGTTTATCATAATTCCCTTGGTCTTTCTAAACTGTCTCGCCATGCTGAGGAACATAGTCAAGCCATCCTTTTGAAAGAAACTAGAAGGAAACACTTTAGCAGGAACCTGATTTATATACGTTGGAACCAATAACTCAGCATCCAAGTTCTTGTACTCAGTGACGTCCAGGTTCTGTTCGTCGCTAAGAATCTGCAAATGGAATGTGAAGCCAAGCACTGCTGCACTAGATGTAAAGAAGACATAAGTTGGGACCCCAAACTCATTGGCTATGTCGATCATGGATGTGCAGAACATATCAATAACAAATCCAGCAAGTCTAATCGAGTTGGACTCATCATGGACTATTTTCGCTACAGCATCTCTTACGGGATCCTTGTGGCTTTCGATGAAATGTGTGAGAAAGCTGTTGTGTGTGACGGGTTGATCGAGAGAAAATTCTATGAAACGTATGCGCGAATTGGATTTTAGGGACAAGGAATCGGTCTTCGACTCCATTGGCAACTTCATGATGAAGACAGTGATTGAGAGGCGTTCATCTCTATCGGTGAGAAGCTTAGCCATCTCAATAGTTGATGCCAAGTGACCCATTCCTGGACCAGGAATGAAAACAAGCTCTGCTTTCTTTGTTTCTGCCATTTTCTTTGGCTCTTCCTCTTCAGTTCAGGCCAACTATAAAATAACAAGAGAGAGGCTAGATTAAGCTTTTCCTAGATTTATACATGTATATATATATATATATTATTATCAAGTAAATGAAGAGTATATTCTTGGAGAATACTCAATAGGGAGAGACTTCACGGCTCTTTCTACTTGTAGAAAATTACATGTTCAAGAACGTCATGGCAGTGCTGGCAATCTTGATTTTATCTGCTCAATTTTGACTACTCTTTTCTATTGAATGGATGCTTCCATTAATTTGTGTGCGGGCAGTAATCATTGACTAAAGAAAATAAAAATCTTGTTTGAGCCCATCTTTTTCAAAAATTTATTTTTTCAAAACTCATTTTCAATCACATATTCATCAATAAAATAATTTTACAAGTAAATCGAAATTTTGTCCTTATTTCTTAACCACACAATCTCCCAAAATCACTATTCTAAAATGTATTTTTTCTTTCTACAATGGGGCTCAAACAAGGCAAAGTTTAAGAATAATAATTAAGATATCAAAATTATCAGTAAATTAGTATATTTACTAGAAACAAGATTAAATTAATTCCCCGTATAACATTTTCTTTTCACCCATTTTCCACATTTACAATCAAAGGACCCTAATAGTTTATTTAAATTAATGTTCCTGAAAAATATTATTTTGAAACTCCATAAGAGTCAATATTGTGTGATATGAAGGAATGAACTTATTATTTTTAGTAATTTATTCTCCACTTAATAAAAAAGAAACCTATAAAGTTTGTAATAATGTTTCTTAATTGGTACACTAAATCAACTTTTAGTGACCATTACGAAAAAAAAAAATTGTTTTGAACCAGAAAGTTCATAACTCTTATAGTTTATTGTTTAGCATGTTCCGATCCAACACACATCACGTCGGTTGAAACACTATATATAGGCCTTCCTTGTAACTGAAAAATGATTGGATTTTTGGACTTTAGACTCTTGAACTCTTGAACCCTCGATCCTTGATAATGCAAATGATCTTGTAAATTCTATACATATCATCTTGCTTTTTTCATATACATTAGTTTGAACTTTTTATTGGTTTACTTTGGTACTCGATTGGTGATTGTTGTTAGCACAACCATCTTTGTTCCACCTGTCGATGCTTGAACAATTTTGTCTCACGTCGTGAAGCATCTCCCGCATTCACGGTCATCCCACTTCTTACTGGTGTTCCGATCAAAATGTGCCGGAATTTGCTTGAATTGGCGTAAATGGGCCCCACATTTGTTGTCCACGTAAGAATCATGTTTTTCGGGATCAACAATATCGATAAATGATTTCACATTATTACTTGTTAAATGCATCCAATTAATTTAATTGAGAATAAAGTACTTCTCATTTCTTTTTAGGGAAAGCTATTGCGCATCATGCCAACATCAAAATTTAATTATGATCAAAACCAAATTTTTCCATCAAACTATTTTGATAGTGGAGCACATGCAAAATTAATCCACTATAATGCACTGAGATAGAAAGTAAAGAATGCTAAAAAAATACGTAGTTTGAACCCTTATCTCAATTGGATGATAGTTAATAACGCACTTTTGTGATTATTAATTTCGATTGGATAATTCTCTCAGCATTAGAGGGATGAATTAAAACTAAAACAATGTAAAAATACAATCATCGCAAAGACAATTCGAACCAAAAATTCGATGGATAATTCATTTAGATGCATTTACTAATCAAAGAGATTAATAATGTCACACACCAGCTTTAAATTTTCCAACTCGAATTGACTCTCAGAAGGACAATTCTTAATATTATATGTGATAAATTTATGACACGCCTGAAGCGAGATTATATTATATTCTAATACAAAATCTCTAAACGAAATCGGAGCAATTAGCTAAGATGGTTCCATTAATGAATATATTCTTAATGGGTATTTAGACGTAACAAATTACAAAATCTCATAAGAGGTGCATATACTTGATATGTTGAAAATATCAATACCAATAGCCTCAAACTCGAAGAGAACATGGCAATAGGCACTAAATTCCCTGAAGTCGCATCATGAGCTCCAAGTCTAGGAGTGGTTCAATCACAAGTACTACATGCGGACGAGCACCAGCTAAACTTCTTATATAGTCACAAGCGAAGCTATTTCAAAAAAAGAGAGAGAGAGAGAGAGAGATTATCACGTTTTCCTTTCAACTCAGCTGCCGTTATGTTTGACTCTCCAAAGTGCCATGTCAGCAGCAAGTAAACAATTCGGGCAAATTATGTAGTACATATAGCTTTTTCCATTAAAAAAATAATTACAAAAAGAGAGAGAGAGAGAGAGAGAGAGAGAGAGAGAGAGAGAGAGAGAGAGAGAGACGTTAGTCTCAATAGTCTGTGACTAAGTCACTTCGGTCCTGAAGTGGGCACTCGCCTGGGAACATAGTCTAATAACTCTCCCAATGCTGCAGATCTCAAATCTGATTACGATCAAAGAAGTAGCTAAAGCTGAGCACATAGAAAGACACATGACCATGAATATGGCTTCTTCAGAAGTTGAAGAAAATCTGATTGCAAGAAGCAATACTAGAATGGTCTCATCATCGGCTTAGGTCCTAGCATCAATCCTTCAGGCTGACCATTTCTCTTCTGAAGCCAAGCAATCTCCTGATCCTCTAAAGTCACAGAGCTTCCGTCCCAAGTTTCTCGAATACTATATCTCTTGAACTTCCAATATCCATCAATGTCCTACTAACTTCGTAGTTGACACAGTGATGGAGATCTCAAGTAATCACTGAATGACACGCATACTGTGTCTACGTCTTCTTCCAAGAAAGCTATCAAACTTTTGCAGTGATCCTCATACTCCACTTGCATAGTCTCCATCAGCCAGGTCTACTTGGGGTCTTAGTGTCTAATGTGGTTCTTCTTGACCAAGGTTCTGTGTTGGATTCCAAGTTGCTTGGTCTACGTGCACATGTTGTTCTAAATGGCCAACTCAGATCAACCTTCGAGTTTGTATTTTAGCTGGACAGTCTTCTCACTCTTCTGTACGGTGGCCCTACCCTTTATGGAACCAACAACACTCCCGTGTGCACACGCACCTATGGTTGTTTTTTTTTGGCCTGGGCCTAGTTATAGCATTTCATCCCTATTGTCAATAGGCCTTGTGGTGTTGGGCAGGTTGCATGCTTCCACTTTCTTCAAGAAACTGCTTTATTCTCATTTTCCCTTCCTTTCTGCACAGAATTTTATCAAGCAAGCAATTATCAATCCACGCACTAGAACCTGAATTTACTTGCAAAATGCCAATTAACTCAGTTAAATTTGACTTCAAATTTTAGTTTGAAAAAGAGGCATGCACTGCTGATCCAAACACTGCTTGCCTATATCAGCCTTCAACCACTGACCATACGCCCTTAGTAAGGGTTCTCTCCTCCAGTCCAGACTTTTTCCTACTCACATTTCTGTCATTATCACCCAATTTCAGCAACATGCTATAAGATTTTTTTTTTTCCATTTGTACATTTATTTTATTGACAATTAGATGTAAATGTCTCCGAAACTATCTTCAATTGAAAAACTCAGAATGGTATTGTGTCTAAACTGAAAATCTGAATTTAATCCATTCTTAGCTAATCTTTTCGTGATTTTTCTTTTCTGTCTCCAACACTATCTTCAAATGAAAAACTCAGAATTGGATAGAGTCTAAACTGAAAATATGAATTTAACAATTCTTAATTAATCTTTTCGTGATTTTTCTTTTCTTTACATTCATTTTCAAGGTCTTTACATAAGAATAGTGTCATATTAATTTATCTTGGACTCCTAAGTTCTATTCCAATTTAATTATCAAATTATCTCAAGCAAAAAAGTGAGAGTAAAACAGTATATGAATAATGCATATGCACCAAAAAGCAAGACAAATAACAATAAAGTGTAATATTTAATATGCTCATAGGCTAAGAAGCACGGACACAATAAAAGATGAAAGACAACTCTCTACAATTATGGCATCGTGGTCTGGTACTAGAATTTTTAAATTACAAGTGACCATTTTAATTCGTTAAGCTTAGATTGATGTCAACGTTGTAAGCATGAAATACAATTTTATATTTTACATTATAACTAATAGCTCTAAATTAATGGCCTAAATAACAAACACAAAATCTCTACACCTTCGTATATACGAAAGGCAGTTTTGTCAAAGTGTGCTTCAGATATGTCAGCTAAACAACCACCATGGGTTACTGTGTAAGGATCTTCATAATTCAAAATAATTGTATACTATGTAAAAACTACATATTAAATTGATAAGAATATCAAGGAAATAGGATACAATCTATGACTGGATACTAAATATAAGATTTATTTTTCATTCCTAATCTTACTACTTCAATCATGCAATACTTAGTCTGGGACATGTTTATTTAGTTATTTCTCTGTCTGGCTTTCTTTCCAGCCTATTGAAAGGTCTTGATAGCTTTTGAGAGGATGCTATCCAACTAAGAAATCACAATCAAGAATTGATGTTTGTAGTTCTTATCCTTCACATCTCATCATACTCAACTAATTAGAGATTTAGGACAAAATATGAAGCTCTAGAAGTGGCTTAAGGTGAGAAATAGGATAGATGTAGAAATAGAGAAATTGAGATGGAAGCAAGGGAATGAACTCTAACAATCATTCTTGTGTTTGCTTACGAGATCACATCTATAGCTTATTTAAGTCTCACAAATGTGATATAAAAATTTAATTGTTGCAAAGTCGGATATTTTCTTCTCTGTTTGAGAAATGGAAGCCTAGAAACACATTTATAGGACTTTCAGGATATTAAATTCACTATTACTCAACTAACAAGATAACTTCGTCCTTTTACCAACTCATTGACTTCCCTTTACCATAGGCCAACCTTTTGACCATGTTATTTAGAAAATTATAAGACTTTATGATGCAAACTAGACATGTAGTGGCGACACAGTCAGAGTTAGATTTATTGAGTTATTTTTATTACAAGTACTTTCTAGTTTGAAATAATTTTAGGTTTATTTCCTTATCCTGTTTTCTACCTTAATGCTTTCTTTTCAGTTACAAATAGATAATGAATACGAGACAAGTCTCTCTCTCTCTCTCTCCCTCCCTCTCTCCCCCTCCCTCTCTCTCTCTCTCTCACTTCTAAATTTAGTCAATGTGATTGTTCGATACATCCATACTGGGTCACTTTAAGATAATAAGCAACACTTGAAAAAGGAAAGCAGTAAATACTCACAAAGGATATCGAAATGCAGACTTTCTGGTGTTTCCGGATACTTGACTTCATGTCCTCGATAAACCCTTAATGGTGGCAGCCACTGATTTCCAATGGATAATCACATCATAAAATGGAAAGGAACCTCATAACTACTTATGCATTGGAGTTGAACTTTTGTCTATGCAAGGATCAATCTTGTTCTTCTAAACCTTCCCCGTGTCTTTATTTTTTAAAATTGGTTACTTTCCCTTTTCAATTTTGACACTCTATGAAATCTTCTTCAAATGCAATTTACAATAGAAGAACAAAATGATTTGGGGGAAAAAAGAATGATAAATGAGTAGGAAATTGTATAACTGACCGCTAGAACTAGAGTGAGTTGTTTTTATTGGATTAAATTAGCAATTCTAGCAAACAAGCACACTCCTGAAATCTGCCATCCTCACTAATCATGAAGAAAGATTTGTGTGGCGCCACGTGTAGCAGCTATCATATAGCAAGCTTTATAAGATTTTATTACCTGCTTCAGAATCTGCATTAGCAAACCAACAAGGACCTTCAACATCAACTCAATACTGTCCAATTTGTGAAGAATACACTTCCAATGTGTTACTTTAATGATACAACCACAAAAAGTGAGTAATCCATTAGATCGAGTATCAGGAGCTACCCATTTAGTAAAATGGAAATTAAGGGATTCCATTTTTTAAACAAAAACTCTCAGTCTTCCAGCTCCAAAGTTCAGCCTTCACTTGATGGAAAAGGCAGCCTGTAACCAACATCTTTCATATTAGCTGTCAATCTGTCCAGCATTACATATATCTCAGAAGAGTGAGGGTGGTTTTTGTCTCTGGACACGAAATAGTTTGCATAGCCAGAAATATTAATCCAACTGCAACCGATCTCCTTTGTCAAACCCCTTTCCAGCATTCCTTTCCTTACACTATTCACATACTCCCAGTTTCCTTCTTCAGCATGTATATTAGAAAGTAAAATATGATAACCTGATGAACTATCTGCTCCCTCCATTTCAAGCAACTTACTGGCAACAGTTTTTCCCAACTCAAAATTTCTATGAATTTTGCAGGCAGCTAAGAGTGATCCCCAGATTCCCAGCGTATTACCTTCTTCACCCAATTTTTCAACAAAATTATATGCTTCAACCACCCTTCCAACTCTTCCTAACATGTCTACAACACAAGCATAATGCTCTGTTGAGGGTCTCATGCCATATTCAATCTTCATTGACTCAAATATTTTAAGGCCTTCATCAACCAAACTAGTGTAACTGCAAGCAGACAAAACAGCTACAAAGGTAACAGCATCAGGGCTTATGCCATATTCCCTCATGGAAAAGAATAGCGTGATAGCTTTCTCACCCATTCCATGTTGGCCATAGCCCAATATCATATTTGTGAATGTAACTGAATTCTTTTCAGGGGATTTCCAGAAAACAATTTCAGCATCAATAATTGCACCTGATTTTGAGTACATGTCCACCAGAGCAGAGCTGACAAAGACATTAATGTCCAAGAAATTGCGAATGGCAAAACCATGGATTAGCTTTCCTAGTGCTACACTTCCTGAGTGACTGCATGCAGGGAGAATTGAAGCTAAGGTCACAGCATTGGGCATGACATTCTGCTCCAGCATATGCCTGAAAACACTAAACGATTGCTCAATCCTTCCATTCTGTGTGTTCGCAGATATCATTGCATTCCAAATGGCGGTATCACTATCATTTGTGCAGCTCCTACAAAAGATATTTTGTGCTGCCTCTATCAAACCTGATTTGGCATACATGTCTATGAGATAACTCTCAATCCCATCAAACTGAATACCATGTCTAATTAGGTAAGCATGTGTCTCTTTACCAATATCCTGGTTTCTTAGATTTGATGCAGCCGAAAGTAGTGCAGTAATTGTCACATCATCAATTGAAAGCCCCTGCTTTTGCATCTCATAGATAAGCATTAAACCTTCATTGTCCAACCCATTTTGTATAAGAGCAGTGATCATGGTATTCCAAGAAACAATATCTCTTTCCTGCATTCCACTAAAAACTTTAAAAGAATCGTAGATACAACCGCACCTTGAATACAAAGCTATTATGGCATTTAGCAGAATAACTGATGATGCCAAGGAATTCTTAATCAGATATGAGTGTAGTTGCCGAGCAACATCCAACTGTTGTAACTGTGAAGCTGCAATTAGAGCAGAAAGGAAGGTGACGTCATCAATATTATCATCGTGCTGTGCTTCCAATGCTTTAAAAAAAACCTTAAGAGCGTCAATGGGGCGAGTATTTTGAATATACCCACCAATCATAGTATTCCAAATCTCTGCATTCTTCTCCAAACAATTCTCAAATATCTTATTAGCAAATTCAAGGCAACCAAGCTCTGAATACATCAAAATGGCCGAGCTCACAACAAACAGATCATTAGCACACTCACTACCCAGTTTTATTACCATCCCGTAAAACAAATTAGCAATCTCAGCATCTCCTAATCCCGACACTGCCCTAAAAACATTAACAAAACTAACAGCAGTGGGTCGAATACCCATTTTCATCATCATCACAAAATGCTCAACGGCCTCTGGAAATCTTCCCCTTTTTGTGTACCAAGAAACCATAGTATTCCAAGCAACAACATTGCGTTTAGGAATAGTATTAAACACGCTTTCCACTAAATCACATCCAGAACTATTTGCCGAGCTCAAAAGACAAGTAACATACATGTTTAACAAAGAATTGTACAAAATCCTACTGGGGTAGATGTTGGAACGTAAAATATGGCAGTGCAGGGCTTTACCAATTAAAAGTTGCTTCGCTTCCGCACAGGCTTTAAGAGTGGAAGAGTAAGTGTAAGCATCACAAATATGGGGGTGAGAAGTGGATGTGATGGTCCACTTCATGCGGGAATAAAACTCGATGGCTTCGTGGGGAAAGTTGTTGCAAATGTAGCCAATGATGATAGTGTTCCAGAGGACAGTAGTCGGATGTGGAATTGAGTCGAACAGTTGGCGGGCGAGATGGACTTCGCCGTTTTTGCAAAGCTGGCTTAGACGGTACCTGATTGTTCTGGATTTTGGAGGTATGTCTTGGTGGAGTTGGAGATGGCGGGTGTCTTGGGGAGTGCATGCTTGTTGGTCAGAGAGTAGGAAGGAAAAGTAATTGTGATGGTGAGTTTGAGAGGCAGTGGATGTGGTAAAGGGGACGGGCATTGCCGAAGAAGACATGGCTAGTCGCATTTTGGTTGGATGCTAATGCCCAATTCAGTGTTCCCATATTGGCATTTCGGATAAAATATCTCAAATTTCTTACTTTATTAACCTTGACTTCATAACTCGTCAAGTTTGAGGACCCTTTCCTAGAAAACAGGCATGGCACGAGTGCTGTCTTGTCCCATGCCAATGCTGTGGTCGAAAGTGTGTGTGATACAGGTGCACTGCGTATATTTATGTGAAGATAGTTTGATAAAGATGCGTGGAATGATAGAATTGTAAAAATGGATTGTTGATTCAAATACTTTATCAAACCCTTTTCACGTATAAATCCTAATATATATTTCATGTTGAAATCAAAGAAAAGATTAAAGAAGAAGTATACTTTCATCCATAGATGTTTCACTAATTGTCTGAATGCGTTATGATCTTCCAATTGATTCGTCATCTTCTCTTGAATTTACTTTCTATTGATGGAGATGCAAAGAATGAAAATCGCGTTCAATTTTTTGGGGACCATGACCCTTGATAAATAATAATAATAACTGAATATGCAATTATTATCTTTCAGTTGTTTCAAATTGGCCACTCATTAATTTAAAACAAACATTCCGGCCTCTACACTATATTTTCATGAAATCTAATACTCCCTCCGTCCCAAAAGGATAATCCTATAGTTATTTTCACACAGATTAACACAGATTAAGAAATGGTAGTTAGTATAGTTAGAGTATAAAACTTTACTATATTTTTTCATTTATACCATTTATCCCTTATCTAGGTAGTTGGTATCTATTATACCAAGATGTATTAAATAATGGTATATGTGGAAATGAAAAATTTAATACATGTTTAAAATGGAAANGTTAGAGTATTAAATTTTACTATATTTTTCCATCTATACCCTTTATCCCTTATCTAGGTAGTTGGTGTTTATTATACCAAGATGTATTAAATAAGGGTATATGTGGAAATGAAAAATTTAATACATGTTTAAAATGGAAATATGACTATCTTTTTGGGATGGAGGGAGTAACCATTAGTCAAAATTCAACGTTAATGGATCACTTTAGTTGACTAATCTTTAAAAATAGCATCACACATTTAATATATTACATGTGTGGCCCATATATTGGAATTTTTCAACATGCAATACTCAATGGTAATGACGTAATGTGTGATTTTAGAATCAAGGCAACACATTGTTTTTTGTGATAAGCAAGTGATTGAGGCACGTAAGTCTATTTTATTTGACAGCGGCATCACAAGATGAAATTTGGGGACTCAAATCAGATTTGCATTGATCTTTAGGTTGATATGAACATCTATTCGACAACATTGTGATCTTGTTGTCCAGTTAATTTCAATGCTCCAGTTAGTGGCAAAAAAGGCACATGGAAGGCACATGACGACAGTTGGGAGCAATTATATCTGTATGTTTGATGTGGGGATAGTTTCTAGATTGGGAGGGTTGGAAATATGGGAAACTCGACGTCATCGATCAAACATGTGACATCAAGTAAGGGTGGACAAAAGTATTCATTCCAATCGAAAACGTACCATCTGGTTTTTCTTAAGTTTAATAAATTGGACTAAAATAAAAATTCTATACCCAAAATTGGAAACCGAATCAACCTTGTTTTTTTAATTTTTATGTTTATTATTTTGTATTGAGATGAAACTTTGCATTCAAAACTTGATATGCTGTTTCTTTTGTATATGCTTTAAGGTCAGAAGGTTATGTATGATTTGTTGGATTTTGTGTTGTTATAAATAAGGATAATGAAAGCACTAGTTAGAAATATTACGACTTTAAAAACTTTAATTATGAAATGAAACCGAACAAAATCAAACATCCTGATTTTAGTTTAGTTCCATTGTTCACGTTGGAACCAAGGGTTACATTTATAAGAAATATGGTTCTCACTTTGATAGGTTCTCTTTAGAATTAAATCAAAGTGAAGTTTTCAAGATCTCAATTCATATTTAAGAGTTATAAGTTTTTTTTTTTATTTTAAATCAGATATAATTAAAATTGTAAATATTAATAATAATATTATAAAAATTATTTTACACATCTACCCTACTATCATCTACCATACCAAACTCTAATTATTTTTCAATATATTTTTTCTCTCTATATGCAGCCAGAGCTGATCCTCCCTCTCTCTCCAAATGTCCTTTCTATCCAAACAGCGGTTGAGTGACGACGACGAGTGCTGCTAGAGACACTGTAACGAGTACCGTGCAGAGCGACGCAAGCGAGGAGCGACTATGGGTGGTGTTATTTCCTATGAAAAACCATGTGAACGCTATCGCGCCGCCATATGTGATCATCACTGGTTCAGCTCGCTAACTGTTGCCTCTTGCTCCTTTGTCAATTCAGCCTCGCCGTACATTGTGGTCAAGATCTGCAGCGTCTGTTGGAAATTGGTATCTAATCCTCAAAATAAGAAATTAATT
>CAIGRQ010290872.1:0-14103 GCA_903798375.1 Fraxinus sp. D2006-0159
ACCCCCAGCAGGGTCTCCTCGCTTGGATTCCGAAGCTGACCCACATGCCTCCCTTGACAAACGTGTCGGGAAGAAGCCCTTGCATGGAAGAAATATCAGAGCTCAACAATCTTAAACCAAACTCAAGGTCATTCAATTGAAATTCGAAGCAAAACTAAAATTGAAGCGATTCCATTATTACAAACACCTGAAAAATTGAAGCAAGAAAAACGGAAGAGAATAATTCTTTTTATTTATCACAAATAATTACAAAGGAGGCCCAAAGGCTATACATGTTAAAACAACTTCCTATTTATGGGGAGAAGGTAACTGTCCCTGGTTGGCTGGAGTAGACGCTACCTCCTCAGCCGGGCCTACAGCAGGCACCACCTCCATACAATCCTCACTTGTAGGAGATTGCGACGCCTTCTCCTCAAGAAGCTCTGCTTTCAGTTCGGAAGTATCAATGGTGGGGAACAACTCTTCCACCTTGTTGATCACCTCATTATATGTAAACTTCCTCCAATACAAGCCAAGGTGCTGATACTCCTCTGTATTGTGGAAATTCGCGATGTAAGATCTCACCGCAATATCGCCTGCCTCAATGATGTCTATCTCATAAAGACGACACTCGTTGGCATACCTCTCCACCCGCTTCTCCATGAAGTCCCCGGCGTTTCTACTGGCGGATAGCTGGACGCGTCTCTCTTCCAGAGCCTCGGCCGTAAGCCTTTGCTGTTCATTAGAAGCCTCCACCTTCTGAACCAGCGAGGCCACTTCACATTGAGAGTTGTGGACCTCCATCTTCAAAGCCTCAAGTTCATTTAGGGTAGAGGCCAACTCCGCCTCAACAACGGCCAACTGAGCCTTAGCACTGCCCAGGACGTCAGCAGTAACCCTTTGGTGGTCATTAGAAGTCTCCACCTTCTTGGTCAGAAAGGCCACCTCATACCGAGATTCATGAACCTCACGCTTCATGGACTCAATTTCGTCCAATGCAGAAGTTAATTTTGCCTCGTTCTCTAACTTGCTTGATCACATGCCATCAGCTTCGGCACGGAGTTTCTTCAGCTCAGCCTCGGCCACATTTAGTTTATCATACAAAGTCTTGTTCCTTTGCTGGAAATCAGCCAATGACCCTTGACATTCTAAAGCTACCCCCAAAGCCCTGGCACATTGGCTCACCAGGGTTGCGGTCAGATCCACCGCGTCGCAGGTAGCCACGTAATCTTGTCACCTCTCAGTCCAAAACTTATCAAAGGCGACAGTCGCGCTACGAACCTCTGTAGGTAACATCTCGACCACTGCCGCATCAATCTTGCTATCACGGCCCCCCAGGAAGTTACCAGATTTCCCTGAGGTCTTTGTTATGACCTCTTGAGAGGCCCCAGCAGAAGCTGAGGAGGTATACCCAGCATATTCGATGATATCCCGGAGTTACTCCTCCATCGTCGCGTCAATAGAGGACTGCATCAACTTGGGGGCTTCGGGAACCACCTTCTCCGCATAAGACACAGCCCCGAAACTTCCAGAACTCCCACCAGCCAAAGCTAACTTTCTTCTCTTGGCGGGCTCCTCAGAAATCACTTTTCCCTTGTTAACGACAGGTGCAAAACCTCGAGACGTTTCCCCTCCCCCTTCTCTTGACAACGGTTCCGCTGAATGACATCTCGATTGCCGCCTTATCTCCGAAGAAGATTTTTTCGCCGTAGCACTAAGAATTGTCGCCATGTCAGGCTTGAGATATTCCTTCTTTGGTGCCATTCTCTCCCAGGAATCAGCCACAAATGGAGATAGGATGTCTTTAGAGATTCAATAACACAGAGTTTAGAACGTGGAATCTATAGCAAAATGATGGAAGGCTGAGATTTTGAGTTTTATACGAAGCAGGGACAAATGTCAACTGTAGGATCAAGGTCTCCATGATCTGAAACTCTTAAAATTCCAATCAATCTGGACCATAGAAATCGAAGGGTTGTTCCCTTAGCAACGCCCCAGATCGATGCGTGCGTCCCACGGTAGGAGGCCAACGCGTAGACAACTGATAGGCATTCCCCAACACACGCTCAGTCGTACTAAAGTAAATGCGCAATGATGAGCAATCATTAGTTTTGGGAATCACCAAAAGTCGGACGAACTCGTGGAAACGCGCAAACTTCTTGCAAACTGGACTAGTGGCTTACACAATCGATTGACCTACAAGTTCAGTGCTTCGTCGCACATACAGTCGATTGCTCAAACAATCGATTAACCTACAAGTTCAGTGCTTTGTCGCACATACAGTTGGTTGCTCAAATAATCGATTCACCTACAAGTTCAGTGCTTCGTCGCACATACAGTTGGTTGCTCAAATAATCGATTGACCTACAAGTTCAGTACTTCTTCGCACATACAGTCGATTGATCAAATAATCGATTAACCCACAAGTTCAATGCTTCGTCGCACATACAGTCGATTGCTCAAATAATCGATTAACCTACAAGTTTAGTGCTTCGTCGCACATACAGTTGGTTGCTCAAATAATCGATTAACCTACAAGTTCGGTGCTTTGTCGTACAGTTGATTACTTAAATGATCTAATGGTCTACAAGCTCGACGTTTCGTAATGCAAACATTTAAACGTCAGGACACCGATAGAAGAGCAACAGCACGCAAGCGCGAAGCATCAAAACAGAATATAAGCCAGAAGAAACAAAGAATCAAAAAAGAAATAATTTGCATTAATGACTAAGTTACAAATAACGGACCAAAGGTCCTTACACCAGAATGTAATCAGGGGAGGGGGATTTGGATGGCTCAAATGGCACAATGGCCCCAGCCTCCACATGATCAACCTCGCCCGCTATCTCCGACCCTCTGTCCGCATTCGCCTCTTCCTCCGCCTCTGTTGGGGTCTGAGCATCCCCTCCAGCCTCCTCGTCCTCCAGAAACTCGACCTGAAGATCGGAAGTCTGAACTCCCCGGCCATTCAACCATTCGATCACTTCTGTGTAAGCATACTTCCTCCAATAAGCACCGAACCTTTGATAGTGTTCAGTGAGATGGAAGTTGGCTAGGAAGTTGCTCTCAGCGTTGGCTTCGGCAGTTTCGGCGTCTGAACGGACTTTCCTCACTTCTTCGTTCAAGCCAGCTACTTGGGAGGTAAGGCTCTCCACCTTCAGCTTCAACTCAGTGTTCTCTTGGCTGGCCTTCTCAAGAGCTTCATCGGGGGGTTTTTACTGAGAATCAGATGTCTCCACTCGCTTCGTCAGGCCACCTCACTCAGGGAATCCTGAACCTCCTTCTTCAAGGATTCATTGGCCGCCAGGGCAGAGGCAAGCTTTACAGACCCTTTCGCCTCCCTTTCCTTGAGGGCTTCAATCTCCGCCTTGGCCTTAGAGGCCAATTCCTCAGCTTGTGAAGCCCTCTCCACGAACTCACGGTTCTTCCTCTGAAGCATCTTAAAAATGGCTTCCGCCTCAATAGCCATGCCAAACGACCTAGTAGCTTGAGCCACCATGGTCGCCATAACATCCACTGCGTCGCTTGTTTCGACAAAGTTCTTCCATTTGTCAGTCCAGAAAGTGTGAAAGGTAGATGTGGCAGTCTGAGTCTCGGGAGGCAATGGAGCAAGGACCTGAGGGTCCGTTCAGCGGAGGACCTAGACAGAGGCCCTCTTTCAGAGCTGGAGGCTTTACTCTTCTTGGAAGGCTCTTGCCTCGGAGGTTCTGTGACGGCAGGGCGCTTTTGCCCTCCACTGGCGGTAGCGATCGAAGCCGCCAATAACTTCTCCCCGGTGGGGGGCCCTGGACGAGGGGGGACGATGTCGGTAAAGTTTGACCCCGTCCCAACAACCTTCTTGCCTTTATCCCCCTGAGAGGGTCCACTGTCTTGTTTAGGGACAGCCTCCCTGCTAACCCTTTCAATCTTTTTCTTTATCTGCCTCCCCGCAGCAGATGTACCCTTCACCCCTTTCCTCCCAGACGTTGAGGTGGCTGCCAGAATTGTAGCCATATCAGGGGTAGGAAGTTTCCTATTATCAAAATTTTCTGCATAAGAACAAACTTAAGTCGGGAGCGAAATAGTAAGCAAAACATATATTACAGGAGTTAGGCGAGCCGTCCTCACCTCTGGAAGCCATCATACTTAAATTTTCGGAGTGTCGTTGGGGGACGATTAAATTATCGAAGTATCGGACTGACGAAGGCAGTCTGTAAATGTCTGACGGGACATCCCAATGCCCCTTGTCAAGTTCGAAACGATCAACAACCCCTGAAAAGAAACAACAAAAAGGTAAGACGCTTGACAGATAAATATCCACTAAGCATCAAGACAAAGCCACGAAATGCACTCACTAGGTTCGGAGTAGGGGGTAGGAACTTTGATAAAGGGGACATAATCACCCTCACACTCTTGTCACTTCCCCCGAACCCAAAACCAGGTCTCCTTCCACCCCTTGATGGAGGAAGAGAGACCAGTCACTAAGGGGGCATGTCCCCCCAAGGACACATGGAGTACCAGCCCCTTGAGCCCCCTTTCCCAACGACCTGGGCTGGAAAACGGTCTGAAAGATGTACAAGGGCATGTCCTCGCCCAAGGAAGTCTGCTTCCAGAGAATATAAGACCCCACCAGTTGGGCCCAGGCGTTGGGGGACAATTGGGTAGGAGCCAACCCGTACAACCTAAGGACAGCACGAAAAAATGGGTGTATTGGAAGACGAAGCCCGGACCTCAGCAGGTACTCACTAATAGCAACATACCCTTGCCTCGGATAGCAAGGTCTTTCGTTTGGGGAAGGAGACAGAAGTTCAATATTATAGGGGATCCTGTATTTCACCCTAAGTTCAACTAGTTTAGTGGGGTTAGCATTTGAATGAACCCTGGATGCCCCCCAAGTACACCCATCGCCCTCACTCTCGGACTCCCTCCCAGAAGTAGTTACATCCCGTCCTGTGTCAACCACCCTAGCAAGTTCGGCGGTGGGGATAACCCGAATCCCCATCTCCCCCGCCAGTCTCGGATCCCCGCACTACCCTCAGAGGAAGAAGAAAAGGAAGACATTAATAAGAAAAGGAAAACAAAGCCTCACTTCACTTACGGAATCCCTTCGGAAGGGGGAAAAATAGCTCCGACAAACAGGCAAAAGCGCGCAAGGAACTTAAGAACGCAGTGTCGATGAGAAAGCTTGTGAACTTTTAAGGAAAAGAAAGAAAAGATTCTCATGGGTATTCCCCTTTTTATAAGCACATGAGTTTAAATCTGGCCGTTGGATTAGGGCCCGATCCATCTGGCTACGCTTCAAGGGACTAGGATCAGATCCGTCCATTTCCTTAGACATTTCGGATTCAAGGGCCAGGATTAAAGCATGGCGAGAACTCACTTTACCGCGTCTGAAATAGGCGAAGGGAGTAAAAGAGACAGCAATGATTGCGCATTTAATACGACGGTAGTAGCGTGTATCGAGAACCACACCCACATGACTGCTCCTCCTTGGGAAGGACCAACCACGTCAAATCATTGAAATGTTACCTTCCAGGCCCAGGGGACAGGAGGGTCTGCCTCCTTTGGACGTCGCCTTCCTCCAGCATTGGCAGGAGGGTCTGCCTCCTTTGGACGTCGCTTTCTTCCAGCATGGACATGAGGGTCTGCCTCCTTTGGACGTCGCCTTCCTTCAGCATCGGCAGGAGGGTCAGCTTCCCTTGGACGTCACCTTCCTCCAGCATGGACAGGAGGGTCTGCCTCCTTTGGACTTCACCTTCCTTCAGTATAGGCGGAAGGTTCTGCCTACTCGGACTTCGCCTCAGCCAAGGTAAACAGGATAGTCAGTCTCATCGTGGAACCCTTACCTCCATGAGCAGATCTCCAGCACCCAAAAGTTCATGCGCTACATGAATAATCACGCATTGACTTGGGGGACTACTGTTTCCCCCTTTAAAAATGAGGCTCCACGTCATCACTCCACCTATGCTACCACGTAAGCAAAGGGCCCCACACGTGCCGCACCGTCATCATCATTTGGGATGGCAGAAGTCAACGAAAATCATAATGGTCTGAGGCTCCCTGAGAAAGCCAGACACCGGACTTACTGAAGCCCCTTCCCAGGGGTCCCTCAACAAGACCAGACCCTAATACCAACAGGTGCGTTGTCGTCCCCTTACGTCATAGATTCGAAGATCTCTCAGAAGTGATTGACGAGATGGGTAATAAAGGGATGTCAGCGTGTCAGCCCACTTGGACGGCGAGACCCATGCCTAAAGCATTAACTGCCTGGAAGCGACCATGATGTGAGGTTTCGAACGTTGCAATCTAGCCACGTATCTATGGATCCAAGGGCATTTAGCCGGTTAAAATAGTATAAATAAGCTGACTTTGTAATAAAAGAGGGGATTTTTTGGGATCTTGGTAACCATACAATTAAACAAGAAATGTCTTCATTATGGTGAGAAACATAGATTGAAGAAATTTACATACTTTGTTCTTTACATATTTTGCAAACACAATAGCAAGTATATCAAGATTCCAACACAAACACCATTTTATAACGTCTATCCTTCCACATATTCCATTACAAGAAAGATATTAATTCTCTATTGTCTTGAGAAGGTGATGATTGATAGCGTGATTGCCAACCCTTAACATTGCCGGAGTCTGAACAGCTTTGTCTCTTGCCGAAAAGTGCCTCCCGCGTTCAGTTAAACCCACGGCATCTGTTGAGTCCATTTTTTGAGGTCAACAGAACCCATTATTCTTGCAGTAACTAGTTACCAAAATTGAGTATGTGCAATTATCATAGGCTAAATCGACATATGATAATTTGGATTTTAATTTTGACGCTAATTTAAACTCGTTGATGTGACCAAAGCCATAAGAAAATGGTTGAATTCTGCAATGGTTGGTATTTTGTCGTCTCTCTTGAATTTATTTGCCGCTTCGATTTATTTATTTTTTGAGAAGGGAGAACTATTGCAACTATTTCTAGAAAATCTTGGCACTCTTGGAAAAAAATGGGTTACCTTTTGGGCTTTGAATAGAGTTAGGAAGTGCTACAGAAATGAGAAAACTACCTTGCAACCTGTTGTTGGTGTGGTGAAAGGTGTGGTTGTCGTGGTGGCGGTCCCATACGGAGATAATTACAGCGGGAAAGGAGTGGCGGGCTGTGGTGGCTTTGGTTTTTTGTTTGGGTGGGAAGAGTGGGGATGGGAGTGAAGAAGGAGATGAATAATGATGTTATACAGGATACGAGGACAAGCCTGAACAAGGATCCATTGATCGTTGATGAAGGATCTATGACTAGATCGTTAGCAAAGCGGGTTTAAGAAGCAATGTGACTACTTTCTCAAGTTACAGTGGACAAATATCGATCACAACAAATAAAGGAACAAGTTTCACGCTGGGCTTAAAAAAGAAAATACGTTAAATCAACTTGGTCCAAGCAACGGAGTAGAAAGCTGAAGAGAGTAACTAAGCAAGTTACCCTAGGCATGCAATGCATGCCTCTATACCGAGACTCAATGGAGGGTTTTTTTTTTTTTGGGAACTATGCGATTGCATCTTCCAACACTATGCGGCCACATAGTACAAGCAATTTTTGGGAAGAATCTTATTTTATTTAAAACACTAGTTTTATTGTAATTTATGATAATTTTAATATTAATTTAGTATTTAGCTAAGTTTTATGGATTTCATATAAATAGAACCCATTCCATACTTCGTAGAAAAGACACACAATTTTATTGAGAGATTAATTAAAAGGCATATTGCTTTCTTCTTGTTCTTCATCGAACTAATTCTGAACTCATCAAGAATTAAGTTCTTGTCGCGTTCATTAAATTAAGTAAGGTTCGTAAGTTTTGTGATCACGAGATCAACATATTGTCGGTGATTGTGTTAGTTATTTGATTCAATAATTTATTGGGTCGATATTTCAAACATTGATTTTTGAATTTCTTGGGTTGAATCAATCTTGTGTGGGTTTCATAATTTCTATTGCTACGTGGGTTCGCATTAGTTGGTATCAGACCAAAGTTCCAAAAATCAAGGTTATATCTTTTTTTTTTCTTTTACTTGAGTCTTTGTTTTTCATTCTCCGCATTCTTCGCTTTCTTCAATTTTTTTTTGTCTCCAATCCATAAAAATTTAAGTGTGCTAATGTAGTATTCAAATTAATTTTGTTTCTTTTACTGGTATCTAACTGAATTTCTAAGAAAAAAATGAAAATTTGGAAATCTGCCAACATCATACAATTTCATTTTTTTAGTCAAGAGAAAATTCCAAATTAAAAAGTGTCTAATTCGAATTTAAGAAATACTTTCTTGAATTTATCCTTAGCATTTCATTTAAAGTCAAATTCCTACATTATTGAATCATTCTAGATCACTTTTCTTTCTCAATTCTTTGTTTGGACTCCACAAGCGTCAAATTTTGATTGAGATCGAGCTAATTCTTTGAAGCACTTGCAAAAAAGCATTGAGTGGAAAAAAGTAAAGTTGTAAGACTAGTATAGAGAAAAAGCCAAATTGAATAATACACGAGTGTACAGACATAAGGCAAATATTATTCTAGATTTAGGATGTCCGACATAGACGATTCTACTTCAGGCAAGAAAAATTGTCAAGTTATCATGACGGAGGAGATGATATGACGATTTGAAAGGTTGTTTGGTAATATGAGAGATAGAATGGATAGACAAGAGGCGTGGATGGAGAGACAAGATACGTTGTTTGCTAATTTGCATAGGGAATAACCTAGAGAAGTTTCTAACATAAGGAGGCAAGAAAGACGGGATCATAAAGCGAGTTTTGCTAGTGAATTTGAAGTGGATAGTGACATTAATGAGGATGCATTGGTGGATATCGAATTAGGAAGAATGAAGGATAGAGGAGTTAGGCATGAAATGAGGAGCAAAGATCTTGTTGGAGATGATGTTGTTAGAAGTATGGGCAATATCAAAATAACAATTCCCTTATGCAAAGGAAGGAGTGATCCGGAGGCATACTTGGAGTGAAAAAAGAAAGTAGAGTTGATATTTGATTACCACAACTACTCGGAGGAAATTAAGGTAAAGATTGCGGTACTTGAATTTACCAATTATGTTATCATTTGGTGAGATCTAGTAGTAACATCTAGGAGGAAAAACCGTGAGAGACCTATTAATACATGCGAAGAATTGAATGCTATTATGCGGAAAAGGTTCGTGCCTAATCATTATTTTAGAGAGCTTTATCAAAAATTGCAAACCATCTATCAAGGTTCTCAGAGTGTGGAGGACTATCACAAAAAAATGGAGATTGCTATGATTAGAGCGAATGTTGAGGAAGATAGGGAGGCCACCATGGCCCCTTTTTTAATAGTTTGAATAGAAAGAAGGCTAATGTGGTAGAGTTATAACATTATGTGGAGTTGGAAGACATGCTACGTGTAGCTGTAAAGATGTAAAGGTAATTGAAGAAGAAGGGAATAGCTAGATATTCATCGGGTTCTTCGATTTCTAAATATTCTTGGAAATCGAAGTAGGATGATAATAGAGGTGATGGGGATGTTTCGAGTAGTAAGATTGAACCACAAAGGGAAAAGGAGGAAGTTGTCTGCAAAATTATACCCAAAATGGATTCCTAACGTTCTAAGATTCGAGATATCAAATGCTTTAAGTGTTCGGAATCCCGGCACATTGCTTCTCAATTTTCGAACAAAAGGGCAATGATCTTACGTGAGAATTGAGAAGTGAGTGATAGTAATGATGATGATATGCTCGCATTAGAGGGTGCTAATGAAAGAGATGGAATAGAGTACCCGTTAAGAGGTGAGTTACTTGTGGTGATGTGTGCTCTCAATAGACAAATTAAATTGGATGATGTGGAGCAGCAATGGGAGAACATCTTTCATACTAGATGTCATGTCAAAAATAAGGTGTGTAGTTTGATTATTGATGGGGGTAGTTGTACTAATGTTGCTACTACTACAATTATTGAGAAATTATGATTACAATAAAACATCCTAAGTTTTATAAATTGCAGTGATTAGATGAATGTGGAAATGTTAAGGTATGTGAGCAAGTTTTGGTAAATATCTCAATTGGGGCAAGTTTTGGTGAATATTCAATTGGGAGATATAGTGATGAAGTGATGCCTGATGTGGTTCCTATGCATTCTTGGGCACATTTTGTTGGGAATGCCAGATAGTATGATAGAAAGGTTAAACATGATGGATTCAAGAATATGTACAACTTTGTAAAAGATGGAAGAGCTGTTACTCTTGTACCATTGACACCACAACAGATCTATGATGACCAATTGAGATTGAGAGGTGAGGAAGAAAAGAAAAACAAAGAAAAGCGACAGGAGATTATGAGAGAAGATAGTGAGGTAAAAAAAAAAGAGTAGAGCCACAAAGAGAAAAGAAAGAGCGTCTATTGAAACGAGAGAAAAATCAAAAGTGGGTTTTTCTACCAAAAAAAAAAATGTGACATTGAGAGAGCTTTAGTTAGAACTAACAAACCCATCCCCAGTTTGGATATTTCTTTATTGTAGGAACTCAAAGACTTATTCCATGAAGTCTTATTTAGTATGATACCATCCATTGAGTATCCAATTGATTCAATGAACGTAGAGGATTTGACGAGCATTGAAGGAGAATTGATTACGCCCAAAGAATAATGTGGCAGTTGTAGTACGATTTTGGGGTGTCGATTCTACAGAGAGATGTAAGAAATGCTCAAAGGATAAAAAAATGATGGATGTTCTCTCGTTTGTGAAGTAGAATTTATTGTTCGAAAAAAATTAAGAATTCAACATTTGAAATAATAAAATTAAAATCAATATTTAGGGTAGCGAAGTGTCAGAATTTCCTCAATTGGATTGAATTAATCTAATCAATTATTCATTCTTATAACTCAATTAGAGGTCTTCATCCCAACATTCAAATCAAAAGATACGACGTTACAAATCAATTTAATTCAATTGTAACCCTAGAATCTAAACTTCCTATAACACATTTGCACTCTTTTTATTGAAATAAGATCAAGAATCGACCATATACACCATGCATAAGGTAATAATCAATTCACCAATAAAGTAAAATTGAGATTAAAATTCAACAAATATTTCAATAACTCGATAGAAGCATAACTGGATCTATGAGAAATTTAATAAATGTTAAACCAATCTCAACATAAATTAATTGAAATTGAGACTCAACAAATAGTATAATTCTTCGATGGAAAAAACATGACCAAATCCATGAAAGATTTAGTAGAGGTTAAGCCAATTCCAAAATATTCATGAAAAGAAAATCTAAATTTTAGAATTGTTTGACAATGAAAAATCAAATTACATGGATAAAAGATGCGAAATCACCAATTCTGATTGAGTTCCTTCCTAGCTTCACTAAGACTTTTAGTTGTTCATGGAGATTCTTGAGTCAATGATGAGAGAAAGTAGTATGAATGAGTTCTCTATGTTTTCCTCGTGTTTAGGGTTTCAAAACATGTATTTATAGTTGTTTCCATAAGTGGTTGACTTAAATTGGAAAACTAGAATTTTCGCCTCGAAAATAATTTATGAGACCGCATAGAATAAGTGGATGCGATTGCATAGAACATTTTAACTTGACCCTGGAATTTAAGTTATGCGACTGCATAGCTTTCGATAACTTCCACATGATAGCTTTCAGTATTTTGATCATATATTTTTCTTCTGATATCCGATTGAGGCGATTTAAGATGTGTTGGAAATCTAACTCAAAGGGCTACAACTCTTATAGAAATGTAGTGTTTCCAATTCGAACTCTTCCTATGCCAAAAATGGGTTTCAAATTGAGACTGAAAATCCGAAGCACAACTTTTTCGGCAGGGAATTGATAAGTGATAATACTTTGACTATATTTCATCCATTTGGCTTCTTTCCTCATCCAATTGACGCTTAACACTTTCAAATATTCATATCTTCATTTTTCCTTCCGAGTCATCTTTTGGGTATTTGCAATTTGGTTCTTGAACTTTTGTTTTCTTCCACTTTGGTCCCCCCTTTTTTCACTTATTTTTTCCGAATTTCGCCATATCCATCAAATTGCAACCTAAGTCAAAATATAAAGATAATGAGTGCATTTTGGCATCAAAAAATCATTCGAGAACAACAAATAAGAGGGAAAAACATGATATTTTACACTCTTATCACATCCCCCAACTTGTTTATTGCTAGTCCCTTGCAATTTTATGTAAAACAAGAGAATCAATGATTGGTCTATGTTACAATTCAAATTGTTAAGTCCTAATTCAACCACAGTTCAGACCCCTTTCAAACTCAACACCATAAGAAATTAATAGTGTCATGATTATCAGGATATCAAAAACATTTGCAAAATGTGTGAGTGTATGTCAAGTTATAGTCATCTTACCGCCAACCCTAACGTACGTAACATCAAATATATCTTGTGCTAAAAGTTCAGCTCCATAACTCATGGGTATTGAAGTGTTTAGTATAGGGTTTCTCTCTATAGAGCTGAGAAAGACGAACACTCAAAATGTGGAGGCTTAAGTATTTATGAACAAGCAACGATCAAACATTGATCTCGTGATAGGCATACCGTCAAATGAGAAATCATGTATTCATTCCACAATCCTATTTGTGATCAAAACAGTTAATGCAAAAGGTTGTAATGAAGTTCAGCTTGGGCTATATGAAAAAAAAAAGATATCAAGATTCAAAACTCTCAAGCACATAGCTAAGTATCTTATTACTCATTTCAATACACCACACCTTTCAATCAACACATTTATGGATAACACAGGTGCACGAATAAAAAGGCTATATATGTGTATTAGCTCAAAGTGGCTACTAGAGGTTGTAATTATTGAAAAGTAAGGTTGAAAGCTCAATTGTCAATCCTAAATTGACTTTCATCATTTTCCAAGTAATTCACCATCTTACTATAAATCATATGGTGTTATTCTTAAGAGAAGTTTCCAATTCACAGAATCAATGAACGCTTATTGTCATTTTTAGTATGTTGTGGCTCTCAATCTCACTAATTCTCCCACAAGAAAATTTCAGCAAGAGACTCCTCTAACTACATATGTTAACTATCATCTTACCACAAAACTTGTGTGTGTGAAAATAATTCAGCAAGTGTCTCAACATCTAGATTCTCATAAACAAAATAAACTCCTAGCGGCACATTTTGTCATTCAAAAGCATAAACATGAAGCAAATCAGAGACTCAAACAAAAAACTTTCTCTCCCTGTTTAAAAAAATCACAACAAAATTCAATGATAATTATGCAAATCATATACAACTCACAACAAAATCCAAATTTACCCCTCCCCCCAAACCAAATTTACATTGTCTTCAATACATAAACATGTCAGCCAAATAAAAAGAAGGAAAGATGTCACGTGTTTTATCTAAAGAACAGTAAAATCTCATCATTTAGGATCTCGAATAAGCGTAGAAATTAAACTTATCAATAAACTAAATGTTAGTTCTCAGAGGAAGAAATAGAGGAGAAAATTGATTTAAAAGGGGAAGAAATAGAAAAAATGAAGAGAATATCATTCAATTAACTGAGAGATTGGATGCAAATGATCTTTTGTTCAATCAAATGTGTAATTAAGTGTGAAAATGCTAAAAAATAGAAGGTATGGCTATTTTCCACAACAATAGTAAAAGGTGGAGACGTTATGTGCAAATTACCATTTCTTTTATTTCTCGCTTCACATATTCTTGTTATTGATATTAATTTCTTATTTTTTTTCTAGTTTGGGACATTGCACCAGCCTAGTTATTATTTTTTTTCAATTCTTGTAGTTTTTCTAGCTTGTATAATTGAAGTTTTTTTTTCAAGCTTAGGCTTCTTAATGAACGATCAATTTCATCTTCTAGAGCCACATATTTCCTAGTATGACTTAGAATATCCTCTATGATTTGAGTTCAAAATTCTAGGGAAGATTTTCATATAAAACGTCAATATTGAAATACTGTAATAGCGATATAGTTACAATGATTGATAATCTTGTGTAACGACCCAAATTTTAAGAATTTAAATCGCTAACAAAAGTTTCATTGAAAATTTTCCAAGACAAATAATTTATTTACAATTTATGCAGAGTTGGTTTATATTATTTTTTTTTATGGACAGAAAATGATAATAAT
>CAIGRQ010290881.1:0-16513 GCA_903798375.1 Fraxinus sp. D2006-0159
AAGAAAATTAAAGTTTTAAGAACTAATAATGGTTTGGAATTCTGCACTTATGAGTTTGATGAATTGTGCAAATTATCTAGTATGTTAAGATATAGAACAGTCACACATACACCACAAAAAAATGGCTTGGCTGAAAGAATGAATATAACTATTCTTGATAAAGTTAGATGCATGTTTTTTAGTTCTAGCTTGCCTAATTTTTTTTTGGATGAATCAGTTAAGACTGTATGTCCTTCTAGTGCTATAAACTTTGAGACTCCTGAGGAAACATGGAAAGGAAAATCTATAGACTTCAGTAATTTGAGGGTTTTTGGGTATACAGCCTTTACACACCAAACTGAAGGAAAATTGGAACTTAGAGCCCTTAAGTGTGTTTTTTTGGGCTATGGGGAAGGGGTTAAAGGCTATAGACTGTGCGTTAGAGAGCTTAAATGCTATAAGGTCATTATAAGTATAAATGCAATGTTTAATGAGGATGACCTGTCCTGTTTTAAGACTAAAAAACAACCTGCAAGCCTTATGGATACTTGTGATTAGTCTGAAAATGTGAGGAAAATGGTTGAAATTGAGGTGGAGCAATCTCATGATGATTCTCATCAACTTGGCCCACAAAATGTTGAGGAAAATGATGAACCTGCAGTTAAAAATGAACCTGTTGAGGTTCTTGAAGTTGATTAAGAAACTTTACAGCCTCTTGTTGATTACCAACTTGTAGGGATAGGGAAAGAAGGAATATTAGAGCTCCAGCTAGGTTTGAAAATGATGTTTCTTTACTGTCCTATCATGGTATGATTGAAAAAGAACCTGAATCCTATGGGGAAGCTTTCAGTAGCAAAGATTCTAAACATTGGCTTGCAGCCATGCAAGATGAAATGGAGTCTCTTAACAAAAATAAGACATGTATTTTGGTAAAAAGACCTGAGGGTAATAAGATTGTGGATTGTAAATAGATTTTTAAAATTAAAAGAGGTGAACAAAGTGAGAATGACATAAGATACAAATCTCGATTGGTAGCAAAATGTTTTACTCAAAAGAAGGAGTTGATTTCAATGAAATTTTTTCACTTGTAATTACTACAGTAAGAGTCATTCTTGCTTTGGCCACCCAATTTAAATGAAATTTAGACCAATTATATGTAAAAACTGCTTTTTCTAAATGGGGATTTAGATTAAACCATTTACATGAAACAACCTAGAGGATTTGCAGTGAACAAGAAAGCTGACTTAGTATGCTTTCTTAAAAAGTCCCTATATGGCTTAAAACAAGCTCCAAGACAATGGTATAAAAAATTTGACAATTTTGTACTTGGACTTAGGTTTAAGAGAAGTAACTTCGATACTTGTCTTTATTGTTGGTGACATGCTTTTAGCAAGTCNTTGACAATTTTGTACTTGGACTTAGGTTTAAGAGAAGTAACTTCGATACTTGTCTTTATTGTTGGTGACATGCTTTTAGCAAGTCATGACATAAAAGAGATAGAGAAAATTAAAGACAAAGTAAATTCAGAATTTGAAAATGAAGGACTTAGGTCCAGTTAGAAAGATTTTATGTATGGAAGTTAAAAGAAATAGGAGAGAATGCACACTAAGTCTTAGCCAAAAATCATATGTTTTGAAATTGCTTAGTAAGTTTTCTATGACTGAATCCAGAAGTTTTAGTGTCCCCTTGGCTAATCATTTTAAACTATCAAATGATTTGTCCTCAAACAAAAGAAGAGTTTGAAAGAATGGCAAAAGTGCCTTATTCTAATGCAACTGGGTCTGTAATGTACTTCATGGGGTGTTTAAGACCAGATTTGGCATATTCTATTAGTGTTTTGAGTAGATATATGTCAAATCCAAGTGAAACACATTACGAAGCCATAAAATGGCTTTTTAGGTACATTAAGGGGACCTCAGATGGATTCAGTTTAGAAAACAAGCTGAAGGTATTATTTTAAAAGGATTTACTGATTTTTATTGTGCAGGTGATAGGGATAACATAAAATCTACTTCATCCTACATGTATACTTTGTGTAATTCCTGTATAAGCTGGGAATCTCAGCTTCAAAAGATTGTAGCATTGTGTTCTACTGAGACATAATACATTGCAGCCACTGATGCCATTAAGGAAGGAATTTGGTTAAAAGGGTTACTTAATGATAGCCAATTTGCAATTCATTTAAGTAGAAATTCTATTCTGTATAATATATCTAAGCTTGTTGATGTTAGATTTCATTTTATAAGAGATATTATTTCACAAGGTGTAACAAGGTGTTGTGAAACTTGAAAAGATATCAACTAAATACAACATTGCTAATGTAGGTACTAAGGTTCTGCCTTTAAACAAATTTCTAGACTGCTTGACCTTGCTGAACGTTTCTATTTGCTGATCTGTGGATACAGTAAAGTGTACTTATGATATCTGAAATTGTTGAATAACCACTGATGATTGTGAATCATTGTACCAAGGTAGAGTATGAAGGGAATTTGTTGGCATAATGATGCAAGTGACCTAATGGGCTGAAATGTTGGAGGCCCAGTTAGTTGAATAATTTAGTTTATTACTTGGTACAAAAACGTGTTTACTGGAATGCTTGAAACCATGTTACAACTTACCTGATTTTGGACACCCACGATTTCGCCTTGTGTTGCCTCCACAGCCGTTAGATTGGTGGCATTAGGTGACCCATTAAAAAGGCTTCTAAGGTTGGATTACTGAACAGTTTTGGCTTTTGAGATTTTTCACACTCTCTCGTTTCTGCGCTGTTTCTAGAGTCTTCTCCTTCTTCTCTGTTGAAATCAAAAGACTCTTTTGATTTCAAGTTACTCTCCTAAACCTGTGTAATCTTGTGTGATTATTGGTTGAGCTGAGTTGTTATTTATTCTTGTGTGAACTGTTTTGGCGAAGGAGAGGTGTTGTGATTCTAGGGTCGAGTCTGAGTGTTTGCCCTTTGTAATCTCGCTTTGGTTGTGATCTGTACTCTGATAGTGGTTGTTCTTCAGTGATTTAAGTACTGAGTACCGGATTCTTAGCTTGAGGGCTTCGAATAATAAGATGCGTTATTTCATTTTATTTTGTTCATTTTACGGTTCATTTTGGTTTCTGTTTTAGTATATACATTTCGTTGATCTTGAGCTAATCTTTGTGATCTCCTCCCAACATTAGTAAATTTTCCAAATCCCAAATTGGAGAAATTCAGCAATGCCAATGAATAAAATAGTTGGAAAATTGTGATCAAATACAATGTTTCTCTAATTGAATTCCAACAATAATCCAAGTGAAAGGGTTAGAAAACTTTATGCATAGCAATTTCCGCTCAATAATTTCTTTTACCATAAATACATATACACTATCAACACTAACAAAAGCATTTCGCTTCCACATACACATTTATCCCAAAAATGGAACACTAAAAATATTTGTGAGAAGAATTATATCATTAAAGACGATTGAATAAGATTCAATAACTTGAATGACCAATGATTTCAGTTTACATAAAGGAACAAAGATTCTATTCATATGATGATAAACTGAGGAAATATTATTTAAGCTAGCCACATTGAAACATCAAAGTAATACTTCTATTCTTGTCTATGTGCGAAACTTAGTAAAACTAGATAGGGTGAGGCTATGAAATCACTGTGAATTAAATAGGGCAGAAAAAAGTCGTGAAAATGAAGGCACGGAAAATGGTCGTGGTAAGAGTTCGACTCCTTCTTCTTAAGACGATAATGCCCCGCACTGGTGCTGACGGTATTCCGGTACTCGTCTACCAAGATACAACGACCTTGACTTGTTATAGTAGCACTACAAATTACAAGCCCCGACAATCCTACTCACTTTTTCGATCTCTCTACAATTTGAAGGACACGAAAATAATTTTTCGAGGCTGGATGCAAAATATGAATAATGCAGGGATGAAATAAGAATTTTGGAAAAAGAATAAAATCAGAATTGATTTTTTGAGTAAATGAAACCGAGGATATAGGGGTCTATTTATAGTAGTTGAAACCTTGTGTCTTTAACAGACACAAAACGTTTGGAGAGGAACCGCCAACTGTCAACCGTCCTTTTAGAAGAATCCACATGTCAGGCACATAAAATTCGGGGAAGAAATAATATCTTTCAAATATATTATTACTTTTAATAATAAAAAAATATAAATCAAATATTATTTTATCACAAAGGCACATAAAATTCGGGGAAAAAAAAAATATTTCAAATATATTATTACTTTTAATAATAAAATAATATAAATCAAATATTATTTTATCAAAAAATATATATCAGTTTGGCCCAAGTCCAAGTCCAAGTCCAGACCCAGGCCTAGGCCTATGACCCATGACCCACTACCCGTGACCCATGTCGTGCCGCACGCGTGCGTGTGGACTTTGGGCCAACCTACTAGCATGTAGGTTCTCTCCACTTCAAAGATTATCGGTACCCGTTGTGGCCCGAATCCAAGTCCCAAACTTGAGTAATATAAAGTGGTTTATATTTTTCTAATTTTCTTGTATGGGATGGGCACTTTTCCCAATTTTTCACCAATTTAAATTCCAATTTATTTCAACTTCAAGTGGTCATCTTTTGACTTTAATTTCTTATTCACCCTAAATTGATTTTGAGAAAATAAATACATTACATTCATGAAATCATAGAGTAGAGTAGAATACTATCGACAAGAAAATAAATACACTACATTAATGTACTCATGGAGTGTAACACAGTCGGCCAAAGAAATATTTTGCCCAACTAACGGGATCCACTAAAATAATTGGTCAAACCAACTAATAAAAACCACCCAATTTTCCAACAAATTAAACCACAGATTATTAACAATTTGGAAAGAGAGGACCTCAAAAAATATCTTTTCGTCCTATGAACTTGAAGGTATATGAAGTTTCATATTTTATTATTTAAGCCAAATGATATGTACTTCATTTAAGTGATGAAATTAATGATATTGTGTATTATCGACTCATGAAAATTCTTGCTTCACAATTCAAAGCTATGACTTCAATTTTATCAGCTCTTTCAATTTGGGAGCCAATGATGACTACACCTTCCAAAGTAATCATTTGTCCCTCCGCCTCTCCATATGCTAAAATAGTTGCACCACTAGCATCTTATCAATACCACAAGTACAGTCTCCTACAAACTGTTTTGTCCCACTACGTGTGCCACAGTGATTGTGAGACTCTATATAGCTGAAAAAAATAAAAATACAGGAAACAATTAGATTGTGCTATATATATTACGTGAATAGTAGTTGATTAAAATGACAATTGGGATTACGAAAAGAGCTTTTATCTACTCTCACCGGATTCCTCCTGCCACTTCCCTTATTGATTCTCAATTTTTGCATGCAAGACACATTTTCCGCCTTTAACATTTTAGGCTTTCAGCCATCTCTTGGATTGTTTTTAAAATGGGCACTTTTTTCCTAAGCAGTGGTGTTGAGTGGGAAAAATGTCAACGTGACTTTGCCGATGTTTCTTTTTGCTTCCATTTTAGATAAGTATTGCTATCCATAGGATCGTTGCTGCTATATTCTTTGATTTCAACCTCAGGTGATAGCTTTCCTATTGTTTCACTCATTTTTCGCGGATTTTACAGATTTCAAAGCTTTCTTGGCTATAACAGAGTTTTTGTTGTTTACATTGTTCAAAGTTTTCCACATACGGCTCCAATTTGTTGATGGTAAAAGTTGAATCAATAAATCTTCTCACTTAACTATGATTTTCTCCTCCTAAACTCACCAGTTTCGATGGTCAAACTTGGAGCAAGAGGGGAAATAGCTATTTTCGTCCAAGTTTTGGAGTAGTTTGGTCATTTAGGGAATATAACAGGTGGTAGATGTGTACTAGTTAATTAATTGTAACTTATTACGTTATGAGTATCATGTTTTATTCACTGGCCTACGTGTAGCTAGCCTCGGTGACGGAAATGTTCAGATAAGGGTTGTGAACCCTTTGTGCTTTTACTTCCCTCGCGTATTACTTTATGCTTTGCAAGAAGTAGAGGGGTTTGCTTTTTTTCTTTTCTTGGTCTAACATCAACACACGTTGTGCAAACTCAATAATTTAAAATTTCAACACTTGGACTCGGTCACTCTCGACAAATAGGATTGTGATAATAAAATATATTTGATAAGAGGATCATATTTCAAGTGACTTAACAAACTAAAACTAGCATTTCTAAATAACAATTTTTTTTTTGTTTTTTGTTTTTTGCTTTCTTTTTTTGTTTTTGGAGAAAAGAGAAGAAACAACTAACATTTTTGAAGCAAATAAATCCTCTCTCCCACTCCCATCTCCAAGTCAGGAGAGTAGATGTTGAGAAAGTTATATTACAATTTTTTACTTCAAACTTAATGATTTGAAAATCCTGAGCATATAAACTGTTGCCATTATCACCACCCCATCCCCTATAGCATAAACACAAAATTATGCATATCTTAGAGTTAAGGCACATCATGGTCCTTGATGATGAAAATATAGAGATAAAAAAATGTAGATTGTTAACGGAAAATATTAACTAAAATGGAACTCTTTCAAGGAAAATAAATAAAAAGTAGATCTTGATTAGAGGCATAAAAGGGACCCTGATAACACAAAAGAACTGGACTTTGATTAGGGATGATGGCATACTTAAGAGACACAAACGAATTGTTAAGATTTGGGGTTCCATCTTAAAATGTCAACCTTGTTAAGAGGAGTAGTTCAAATGCTTATAAATTGGTATATGTTTCCATCTTTATTCGATGTGGGATTCTATCCCTTAACATGTCCCCGCATGATGGTAGCTCGTTTGAGCATATAAATCTTGAAATCCGTGTGCTCAATTTTTTTGAGTCTTAATCGGATCGAATCGCTCATTGGAACTTAACGGGTTCTGATACCATATTAATGGGGTTCTATCTTAAAATGTCAACCTTGTTAAGAGGAGTAGCCCAAACGCTTATAAATTGGTCTATGTTTTCATCTTTATTCGATGTTGGATTCTATCCCTTAACACGAATGACAACTTTATCATTTTAAATTTCTCCCCGCCTAGGTTTGGAGAGTTGCTATTGAGAAACTTTAGGATTTCGGCCCAAAATATATTTTTTAATTTTTTATTTCAATGAGCAGCTGATCAGTAGATTGCAATAAATAATAAAGTGGATATATGAATCCGAATAGCGTCCAAGAAAGACAAAAATTTGATTACTAATTTTTATCCTAATCTAACTTCAGTTTAAATTAATGTGGTAAATAATTTATCAAATCAAATTAGGATTTTAACTAAACTAATCCGAATCTATCTAAACATATCTAATATTTACAAAGACGTGGAGAACTATTGGGATTAAGTGGACACGAATTCCGAATTCGCCTAGGTCATTTAATATTCATTTTTTCTAAATTCATTCGACGCTTTTTTCATATACGTTATCAATTGAATTAACCAATTTTAGTTAGTAATCTCTCTCTAGCAAATCTAAACATTTTCAGATGCCCAAACTATATCTCTATGTGAATTTATACACATGTGAAAGCATTTAATTGTAGGAATTCTACCAAGACTGCAAATCATATAATCCTCTCTCGATCTCTTAATACATATTACTTACTGAACAAACCAGAGAAATATATGTCATCGAGAATTGAATAGAATTAAACAACAATAAGCAATTAATACATAATTAAAGCTGCATGAAATCTTTTGAATTAAATAAACATTAAACCTAAACATATATTTCATCCTAACAACCAATTATAACAAAAGGACTAGAAACATAACCAGGTTCATTACAACAAAAGAAGAAAATAATCCTAGCGATTGTTGTTCTTCCATACCCAATTCTCAACAATGAATCTTCAAACTCTTCTTGGATTGTTTTAAATCTTACAGCCAATTGTATTCTTCAACCTTCTAACCCTAAACTGAGATACAAATCTTGAGGATTCAATCTATTTGAATATATAATTTTGCTTCAAGATTGTATTTCTAGTCTCCCTTTTTTGTTGGAATTGTTTATAGACCTAAAATAGGTCTAAAATAGAGTGCCAAAAGGATTGGGAACCATAATCCTAGTCATCTTAAGATATCTCAAGATTATTGAAATTTAATCTTTCCTTGTGCAATTTGATCTCGGTTTCGTCTTTTAATTTAGATTGAGTCCTTAAATATTACAATCGGGGTCCTTCAACTTCTAAATATGAATCTTTGGTCCCCAACTTCAAAATATATCCAATTTTACTCCTTTTTAATCAATTATTGCTCCATTTCATTCGTTCTTTTTCAATTTCGGGTTTTCTCCTAAAAAAGTCTAAATACATATAAAATTAAGTATATAATTCATAAAATTACCCCCAAAGTCACTTTTGATGCACAAGATAAGTATAATATTTACACTTATCTCACACCCTAACTTAATTTTTCTCTTCCTCGATTAAAGCACAACGGAAACATAACTAGACTCTAAACAAGTATACTCGACCTGATATATGTAATTTAAATTTTCTACCTAAATTACAAAATTTAAACAAGTTAATGAAACATAGAATTAACGGTTAATTCATGATCTCCACATATCTTATATTCGACTTTTGACTCTGCATATTAAACATTCTTAATACCAACAATACTACTTGAATGAAGCCATCTATTTCAAATTTCAAAGTTTCTTTTCCCAAACAAAACCAATTCCAATTTATTCCAATATAATCTCTCATCACTCTTATTGATATCTTATTTTTTTAGTTTATTTTCTTGAATGTGAACTAAACATGTTATTTTAGGCATATTTCATCATCTACTCATCCATTCTCCAAATCCCAATCCATGACCAAGACTTAGCTGGATGGAGGCCGCACTTATAATTGTTTCGCTACTACCTCAACACACTTTGGCGTGTTTCAATTTTCTTATTTTTGTTTCATTTGTCCCTTCTTTTGTTCTTGTAATTTTTCTAGTTTTTTAAGGTAGTTTTCACTCTACACTATAGGCAGTCTTCTTCATTGTAGATTATCTCTTAGACACTGATGATGAATAGGATCAAATTACTCAAGACTAGCTTCACACTTTAGAGTATGTAACTCTTTGTCCTATGTACCACAGTTAGTAAATGCCTTACACTTTTCTTAAACCAACGATAAGAACCGAAAAGCGCAAAGTGATGATGTTTTTGGTTTTAATCACCTACAAACTTATTCTAAACGGATTTTCTATATGGTTCTAACTGGGATCAGACTCTAATGTTGTTAATTTATACAACTAATTTCAAAGTTAGCCATAAGTACAATGAAGATTGAATTTGTAGTCAAAATTAAACAAAAGCTAAGTATAAATTAATGGAGTTTATGTAATAATTAAAAGTTCAACATTTATCACGAACCGACTCAAATCTTAGTCCCACATAGATACAATATTATTGTTGAATATGAAACATATTATTTAAGTTACACACAAGTATGCAAAATAAAACTTAATTTTGTATTTTTTTCACGTTTTTTTTTTTGTTTTAATTCTAACTCAAAATGAAACCTAAATCAAACACACACAAAACACAAAATTTTCACCCCCCAAACTTAATTACTACATTGCAGTCAATGTAGCACTTTAAAACTCTAAACATAGAAATTAAATAAATGAGATAAATTTTAGACTCGCTGAATAAATGTTGAATGATGGAGTTGGTCTTGATACTTGTAAAGTCTTTTCCTTTATGTACCTTAAATATATGCCAAGTGTTTCCTATAATTAAAATTTATAAGCAACATTAAGAACAACTAATAGGCAATAATATTCAAAATCTGAAAGAATAATTTAAACATATCAACTATGCATTAAATATAACTTAATTCAATGAAATAAGTCGGTGATTGTGCAAATTTGAATTTCAAATATGTGAAGGTGGGGGAGAATTTTGAAAATCTGAAGTTTAAACTTATTAAATTTTGAAAGTGATGAATGTTTTCATTTTTTTTTTCTCAATTTTAAAGTTTTTCAGTTATTTTTTTTTTCTATTTTTTAAATTCTTTTTCAAGGTCTGACCGTGTTTGACAGTATTGTAAACAACACTTTCAGTCAAAACCGTGTATGAATTGTGGTGAACTTTTATTTTATATTTTGTATTTTGGCAAGGGCTAGAATGATGACCCTAACTATTATATAAAAAAAAAATTGAAAACAATAACATATATACTAAATGCAATCCTATTATTTATAGCAATGCAATACTAAAATTAAAGAATTAAAAGTTGGAAAATGGATTACTTCCAATTAAGTTCTTAGCATATAGTCTCGAGCTCGACTTTTTTACAAGTATTTCATGGCACTTTGAATATGACTTTGGAGGTCTCGCTTAACTTACTTATGTTAAGTTTGTACCACTTTACCTTAGTCCTCCAAATTTTAACCTTGCCCTTCTAAAAGCAGTAGGACTTCCCTCAATCTTATCATAAGTCTAATCACAAACTCAATGTTTGAGTAAATTTTCAAGTCGAATGGTTCAATGCTAATTTCATCTTCTTTGAATGTTACGAATTCAGTTTATTACTTTATGATTAGTTCCTTGGTCTCTACTTGTCCTTCTTTTGTTGTTGATTCCTTGGGTTGAATGGTTGATCTACTATCCAAAATTTCGAGCAGTTGCACAAGGAGATATTCATGAGAAAACTCCACTTCTTGTTTAAAAGTAGTGCGATTTTCATTATTTTGACCTTCCGGCCAATAGAGATTCGATTGTTGCTCCCAATTTGAATTGTATTGTTCATCATGTATTTGGTATTCAGATAGTACCCATAGTAATCACAATGATAAATCATCCTTATCAACTTGGTTTACACCTTATGCCATATATGGTACACATTAAAATTTTCATTTTCATTCTTCCAAAATAATGTGCCTTAAATATAATTGAAATCCTGATAATTCCCATAGTACTCTCAAGGGCAATTCATTCTCATCAACTTCATCAAATGAAACATATCCCTTTCTTTTAAAGCGTGTTATGACGGAGAAATCCCCTAAAGCCATGTCGTCTTCATCAATTTCGGGATTTCTCATCTTGTATTGTTGCTTAGCTGCTGTTTCCTTTCGTTCCATGCCAATGAAATTAACAAAAATCCCCGTAACAGTAGTACAAACTTGATCGATTGTCAATGGCGGCACCTTATATGCATATCCTGTATCCAGATTCTTCATGTGTGGGATGATAAGAGACTGATAGCCTCTGGATTTCGCTAATATTTACTTAAAAGGTGAACTTACAGCTTCCTATATGCTTCATTGCGGAGGACTGTGATTATAAACAAAAAAATTGCTCAGAGTCTTGTGCCTATATAATATGTTCCATGCTATCAAAAGCAATCATCTGTTCCATGTTTTCATAAACGGCATCTCCACCAACAATAACTAAATATTTAAGTTCATTCTTAAAAGCTGAGACAAAATCCCCACTAAAATAGAACTTCATACCATCAAAAAGCTTTGGTGTCTGTGCCTGCGTAACAATGAGAAAATGGTTAGCACATAGCTTTGTAGTTATGAATGCATTGAAATAAAATTGAGATTCTCAACAAAGTGATTAAACATATCTATATACCAAAAGATCACTATGTTTGCCTAAAGCCTAATGTATCTTTTCTCACAATTCACATCAGAATCAGAACGTGGAGTTAAATTCAATCTGAAAATATTATCCAATCCCTAGATCCACGACTTTCATGGTATCTCATACAATATGCACAAATATTACTTAATGAAAACAGCAAGCAGAATACACTCTTTTGTCATGTTAGTAACTCTTACATTAGTTGACGCCCTAAGTCTGCCACTTTCAGGGCCATTAAGACAACCATGGTTGTCCATCTTAACTTCATATGATTACTCATTTATAGGATGATTTTCTTACCCCTGCAGATAAATGGACTATACTGTTAATCACTTAAATGATCAATATTGCTGAAAAACAATTGTCTAATCATTATAACAGTTATACTTTTTTTATGGGCTTCCGAAAGTGATTGCGGGATAAGTTCTCGGAGCGCTCCATGTGATCTCTTCACACGTGGACTTAGGAAGATAATTAAAGTCATGAATTTAAAAATTCAACAAACGTTATAACCATTCCAAAGTAACTTATGCCAAAGACAACAAATAGTTCTAATTTTTTTAAGAAAAAAGACCATAGTTTTCACGCTGAAAACTACTTAAATACATGTGATCCATACCTTTCAAATAATGGAGGAACGTTAAATTTCCTATGCCGCTCATACCAACAAATGGAATTCTTCCACCAATCTCATTATGTGTACCTCCATTTTCCATTACATTTTGCAAATGAAGCACTTGATCAGTTGTATTGAAAAAAGATCTTTCCTTTGGAATAAATAAATTGGCTGGTCTCTTGAAGAATTTCTGGGCCATCTTTCTGTGGATTTCTTTGTTCTGGTAGAGAGCCTCACAAGAAGAACAACATTTTATCTAATTTTCCATCAAAAGTAGTTTTGATAACCCCAATAAAAGATAATTGAACTTGATCAGTTGTATTGAAAAAAGATCTTTCCTTTGGAATAAATAAATTGGCTGGTCTCTTGAAGAATTTCTGGGCCATCTTTCTGTGGTTTTCTTTGTTCTGGTAGAGAGCCTCACAAGAAGAACAACATTTTATCTAATTTTCCATCAAAAGTAGTTTTGATAACCCCAATAAAAGATAATTGATTACAATATTCTTGTCAACATAGATTATTTTCCTTAGACAACCAGGAAAGTAAATTAGCATTCTTTTTTCTTTTTCCTGACAGTAAACTTTGAAGACCCTGAATCCCAGCTCGGACAAATTCAGCAATTCCAAGGGATGAAATAGCTGAAAAATGATGATCTAACGAACCATTACTCTGCTTTAATTCCAACAGTAATCCAAGTGAAGGGTCAGAAACTTGCACCCTTAGCGAATTTCTCTTAAGATCAAACAATTTCTTTTATTATAAATACATATACACTATTAAAACTAACAAAAGAATTTCACTTCTGCATCCACATTATCCTGAAAACAGAACACTGAAAATATTTTGCGAGAAGAATGAAAGCATTAAAGAAAGTTGAATAAGATTCAACCACTTGAACTACCAACTATTTCAGTTCACAAGAAGGAATAAATAATATATCTATATGGTGATAAAGTAGATGATCATCTATTTACAGCACATTGTGGGGCAATATTTTCTAAACTAGCCACATTGAAGCATCATCAAAAGTAGATGATCATCTATGTCAGCAGTTAAGCAACATCCTTGTTGAGTGTAGATGCTAGAACAACTAGAAAGGAGTAAGGCTTAATTAAATTCAAATAAGTGACAAATTTGGAAAAAAACAAGAAGAAATTAATGATATTATGCACTATCAACTCATGAAGAATCTTATTTTCCCAATGTAAAGGTAGGACTTCGGTTTTGTCAGCATGTTCAATTTGGGAGCCAAGCATGATTAAGCCTTCCAATGTAATCATCTTGCCCTTTCCCTTCCCATATGCAAAATCTTTTGCCGCACAAGCATCTTATCAAGTTTTAAGTACATTCTCCTACCAAATGTTTCGTCCCACCATGTGTACCCCACTGATTGTGAGCCTCTATACATCTAATGAAATATACCAAAACTAGAAAAAAATAGGTGCTTTAGAACTTACATAAATAGAAATTGTCTAGAATGAAAAATGGGATTATTTTGTCTTATTACATATATTCACTTGATCTACTGTGCATTGACATGTGATTTTAACTCAATTAATTAAAATTTCTACCGTTGGACATGGTCTCTCTCACCACCATAAACATAGAAGCTTATATATCTTAGAGTTAAGGTGCGTCATGGATCTTGGTAAGAGAAAATAAATTTAAAAGAAAAAGAAAAAAAGACCTCGATCAGAATCATGTTTCAAGTAAGCAAGCAAACTAAAACTAGCATTTCTAAAGATTTTTTTTTTTTGTTTTTACACAACTATAATATATTTCAAACCAAGTAAATCCTTTCATTCCCACTCCAATCCCCAATGAAGACAGGATGTGGAGAAAGTTATAATACTTCTTTTACTTCAAACTTGATCATTTGAAAATACTAAGCATGTATATAGTCGCCTTAGAGTTAAAGAGCATCATGACCCTTGATGACGAATTTATCAAAATAAATAAATGTAGTTTGATATGGGAAAAAATTAAATAAATGAAGCTCTTTCAGGAAAAATAAAGGACAAATAGATCTTGATAAGGGGCATTAACAAGGGACCGTGTGAGCACAAAATAATGGACCTTAATAAATGACCATGGTATATTGAAGAAAACACAAACAAATTCACATAACTTTACAATTTCCGAAGCAAACTTCTCATTTTTTCCCCTCCTAGGGTTAGTAGAGAGGCAGTCGATAAATTTTACGATTTCAACCCAAAATACATTCATTACTTTTTCTTTCATTAAATTTGCATTTTTCCCAAAAAGTATTTAACCAAAAATGAAAATTTCGTAAGAAATAAAAATTAAAAATCTTTAAAACATCGCCATTACAAAAATCATTCTTTATTTCCAGTGGGTCTAGGCAAATAATATAAGTGTGACTCAAATCTTTTTACCTGAATTTTATTTAAAAATAAAACTAAAAATCAAATAAATAAAATTGAAGGTACTAAAACTCCAATTTATATTCATGATACAAATTCAATGTTTAAAATCCATAAAATTTAATGCTCATATAAAATCAACACTTAAACTCAATGAAGCACACAGTTATGTGCCTTAATGTTCTGATCTGCACTAGCAAAACCCAAAAAGCTATTAAAGTCAAATCTAAATGAAGCAGAAACTATAGGTGTAGAGGAGAGAGCAAAACTGAGATCTGATAGTACTATACCTTTCAGCAATACATCTGTGTGTATATATCTGTACTGAGTTAAATAATGAGATTTCGGTGTATTTTTAGAGAGATTATGTTTTTAGAGAGAGATATGGGCACTGTTCTTCAGGGGGTGGGGTAATGAAGGAAACTTTCTATGGGTTCTGTTTTATATATAAAATTAAGGTGACCAGATGCTTTGTACAGAGTCCATAGGTACAATTCTTTCAAACGGAAAAAAATTCAAGTACTCTGTATCGCTATTTTATTTAATTAATAGCTGCATTAAATAATTGAGACACACTATTTAATTGGAATATAATCATGGATGAATAATGCACATGTTAATGGTGAATGTGAGTATTATGTGTTTCTAAAATATTATTTCATAATTAAGATAATTTTAAATTACATAAAAATCTTTAAATATTCATTTTTCATTTTATTACTTTTTCATTTTTGCTAGATTTAAAAATTCATTCAATTATTTATTCTTAAAAGTTTTAATTTCGATAACATTATTCTAAGTTTAACGACTTCTGCACGAGTAAATTTCATCTTAAAAATATTTTTAACGAATTATTGTTGTGTTAGTGACTGAAAGGTAAACACAATGGTTGTATAATGGGAAAATGCAATCACGATAAGCTAATGTAATAAATGCTTTTGATCTTATGTTAATTGTGTACCAAATTTCAACCTTGCCCTTCTAAAAGCAGTAGAACTTCCCTACATTCTCCGATTCAAACTTAACAATGTAAACTTCAATATCATCATAAGTCTTATCACAAACTCAATGTTTGAGCAAATTTTCAAGTCGAATGGTCCAATGCTAATTTCATGTTCTTTGAATGTTATGAATTCAGTTTATTACTTTATGATTAGTTCCTTGGTCTCTACATGTTCTTCTTTTGTTGTTGATTCCTTGGGTTGAATGATCTACTATCCAAAATTTTGAGCACTTTCACAAGGAGATATTCAAGAGAAAACACCATTTCTCGTCTAAAAGTAGTGCAATATTCATTATTTTGACCTTTCGGCCAATAAAGATTCAATTGTTGCTCCCAATTTGAATTGTACGTTAGTTCATACGGATTGTATTGTTCATCCTGTATTAGTGCCCATAGTAATCACAATGATAAATCATCATTATCAACTTCGTTTACACCTTATAATTGAAATCCTGAAAGTTCCCATAGTGCTCTCAAGGGCAATTCATTATCATCAACTTCATCAAATGAAACATGTCCCTTTCTTTTAAAGCGTGTTATGATGGAGAAATCCCCTAAAGGCATGTTGTCTTCAACAATTTCAGGATTTCTCATCTAGTATTGTTGCTAAGCTGTTGTTTCCTTTCATTCCATATCAATGAAATTAACAAAAGTCCCTGGTAATAGCGGTACAAACTTGATCGATTGATTCAGCATCCAATTTCCAACAATGGATCTTAAAACTCTTTTTGGATGATTGAAAATCTTTGGACCAATTGTATCTCTAGCCTTCCTTTTTGGTTTGAATGAAAGATTCATATTTATATAACTAAATTAGGTCTAGAATAGATGCCTCAAAGGGTTGGGAACCACAATTTAATAAAATTAGGATATCTCAAAATTAGTGTAATCTTTTCTTGATCAATTTGGTTTATGTTTCCTCTTTT
>CAIGRQ010290929.1:0-11576 GCA_903798375.1 Fraxinus sp. D2006-0159
TTTTAATCTCCACCAAACAGAGGTACAATCACAATAAATTTGAATTTCGATAACATTCTAATTTTAAATATTATTATACGATCATACGCTAATCGAATTTACAAATTGTTTATGTCATCTCAAAACTTATTTCGAGAACTACATTATGGGTATATCGAATAGTCTAACAAATATCGAAAATAGTTAAAAATACGTTAAACGTGGGGTCTTAAAGAAAGACGTCTAACTTGCATTTTAAAAAAAAAAAATCAATTATTTCATTAATATTTATTATTTTTTGCAATACAAATTTTTCAATATAATTTTCATCATTTTATGGAATCTGACATAATTTTTTTTTTTTGAAATTTTACATCTGAAAAAATCATATTCCATGTAAATTTTCGGATGCAAAATTACATGAGGTATGATTTTTTTGGACATAAAATGTCGATTGTAAAATTTTTTCCAACTTTTTTGCAAGTTCGATTGTGCCCCCCAACTTTAAAGTCTGCGTCCATCCCTGGTTGTAATCTTAGTGGAGATGAATCGCATTATTCTTCTCATATCTAAGCTCAAGTACATTTGAATAATAATTTAATTTTTTTCTCAACCAATTCTGTCAGAAATTATATACTTAAAAATAAAGAAGTATTGTTTAATTTCTATGTTTCATTGTTTCGATCTGTCTGGATATCTTACCTTTCCATTATTATTCTCAGCAGCTGTGATTGTGGTTTCCTGAAGAATAAAGCCAATAGGAATTTAGGAAAAAATACAATACCCACTTACAGTGTCATTCTGAGTAATATGCCGGGTGATATTCCCTAGAACAATCTTCGAGACCGAGCCGTTTGGCACATCGTACGGTATTAGAATGGATAGAGCTAAGGGGATAATCTGGAGCGAGGATGAATAAGATTATCTAGAATAAAATCTCAAAGAATTCATATATTTATTTAACTGAGCATCTAATGAAGGGACGTCAATGGCTTTGCCATAATAAAATTTTAGTGCTGTCATAGAAAAGATGCAATTTATATTTTCAGTCAAGAATTTATTAGTCATAGACAAGCGAATGGAGGTTGCGCTTGTTTTCACAAGGTAGTAGGGTTTGACTAGTCTACTAATTGGGGTGAACGGTTTTGTCTTGATTGTAGTGAATGGTAATACTAGCGTGCTTCAAAGTGCATTGAACATGACAATTATGTAGAGTTTACTCCAGAGCTTATTTATGCAAAGAAGTTCGATCCATGGATGGCTCAGGCTCATTTTGGAATGAACCCAACCTGAGTGGGGGGCTTGTTCGGCTCGGCACGTCGAGCTCACGAGGCCTGTGGACTCGTAAAAGATGAGAACTAAAAAAAAAAAAAGAACTCGAGCTCGTGGGCTCTGCTCGACTTATCTTTCTTGAGCTTGCGAGCTCATGCTTGAATGAGATTGAGCTCGGCTTGTCACTTCAACTTGTTCCGTGAGTCATGTCCTATTTTTATATGGGAGAGTTAGGTTTGGAGTAGATTTGAAAGGAAGACTTCTTTATGTTATGAAATGTTTCCATATCCAAGTCATGTCCCATATTATTAAAAGACGCTTATATTGAGGTTCAATTAAGTTTTTTTTTTTTTAATTATTGTGCCCACATGCATAAAATCTCTATAGTATTTTTGGTTAGTGAAGAACACAAGAGAAGGCAAAAGGATTTGAGGGTGAAATCAAGGAAGACAACGCATATAATAGGTTGTATATGTGGCTCATATAGAGTGAAAGACAAAATTCATACAACTATTGAACATATAATTGTAGACAATTAAATCAATGTCAGTCATTAAAGAATTTAAAACATATTTTGAATGTCAAAAATAAATAAGATTAAAAAATTTAAAGGTTCATGATATAAGTTTAATCATAATCATGGCACAAAAATAATGTAACCTATCATAATGTCGAAATTAAACAAATAAAGTTTAAATGATATCATCGAGAAATAGACGAAACATGATTAATTTTCCAAATTCCTCGCACAAATTATTGCATGAAAATCTGGAATTTTTTCTTCTTACCGCCACTGCCACCTTTCTTTCGTGCTCGTGTGTATTTCTTTATTTCCTAATTTGCCTTCAGCTGTGTATATAGGGGTGTCAACGAGCCAAGCCAGCTCGCGAGCCAAAACTTGAGGCTCAAGCTCGACTTGAATAAAAAAAGGTTTGAACTTTTCTTGGCTCGAGTCGATCCGAGCTTTTGCTAATAGCAAACATCTACACGATGCCTTTTATTTTTTTTTAAAAAAATACATGTAGGTAACTATCTACATTTGCTGCGAAAAGACAGCGGCAACGTGGTTTATTTTTTTAATGTTTTTTCTTTACAAATCATCACGAGCCAAAAATAGCCCATTACACAAGCCGATAAGCGACACGGGTTGGCTCGGGCTTAGGCCAAGCCCCAAAATGGGGCTCGGCCCGAACCTCGACTTGGTTCCGCTGAGCCACGAGCAGGGCCGACTTGGGCTTTTTCCGAGCCAAGTCATGGACAGCCCGAGCGGATGAGCAAAACTGACGACGCTATGTGTATATAATATTCTTGGCTGCCGTGTGCATGGGCGATCGAGGAAGTTAAGCGAGTTAGAGCGGTCATTGGCTGTTCAAGATCGCAATAACGAGATTATTTATTAATATTTAATTATATAATATTAAAAAACTTCAATATAAACTAAAAGTCATATACAATGAAAATATAATCCAAAATAACAAGAAAAAATACATTATTTTGAATCATATATGTATGATTAAGTTTCAAGTTTTAACGAATTTAAGCGAGATAAATTGAAACTTATACGTAAATCATAATTAAATATGCAAAGTTTTTAAAACAATCATNCCAAAATAACAAGAAAAAATACATTATTTTGAATCATATATGTATGATTAAGTTTCAAGTTTTAACGAATTTAAGCGAGATAAATTGAAACTTATACGTAAATCATAATTAAATATGCAAAGTTTTTAAAACAATCATTTTTAAAACTATTTTTGATCTAAAAAAAGTATTTTCGAGCTCTTAAAAAAGTAAAGAATGTTATTTAGATTGTTTGAATTTAAATTTTATAAAACAAATTGATAAAATCTAACAATAAAAACATATATTATGCATTGTTACCATACCTGATCCAATCATCGATTGTCCAAATCACTAGGTCAGCTGTTTAACCGCTAGGTTAATGTAATGTTGAATTTTAGTTTAAAATAATTACTGTATTACTTTCGTAAAGCCGTATATATATATTTTTTGTGACATACGTTGTTATAATTTTTCAATTGCCTTAGCGGTCAAGCATTCCATTATCACATGCTGACTACATGTTCGAATTTCACGTGTGGCACATATCAATAATAATGGTGGTGGCGGTGGAACATTGAATGTTACAAGTGGTGGTGGTGTCATCTTTCAGTTATCGTGCGGTGGAAACAAGCGAAAAATATATGTAACACCCTCTGTTAAAGTGGTGACATCGATGGCCATGGAAACATGTGGCAAAACATAATATAATGCAATGTAATACACTATACTGCAATATGCAATGTAAATAAATAAAATAAAAAACAATATCTGAAGGAAAAAAATTCAAAACTTATTGGTAATTTTTAGTATTATTTGTGAAATGTACCCATATAAAATTTAACCCATTTTCATTGTCCAACATAATATTAACTAATCAAAGCTAGAAAATGAAAAACGCGTAGTTCGACTCTAACAACACCTAGAGGGGGGAATAGGTGTATAATGTGGAACTAAAATCTTTTACGAATTAAACAGTAACAAGTCACTTTTTAATTCTTATCTAGATGATTAATCATGCAAGTCATTTTAGCCCTAGGTTGAAATACCGCAGTTTATATACAATAAACAGTAAATAATGAAAGCAGTAAATAACATCACGTTGATCACAGAGAAACCCAACTAGGAAAAACTCTGGGCACTTTGTCTGCAATCCACTATAAACAATTTTAATAACTTACAGTCTATCAGACTAGATGACCCGTACTATCTGATCTCCCAACTATACTCCCTACAGCTCTTCACGGATCCCGTGCTCCTTTGCACAAATCCTTAGATATTGTTGTCAAAGCTCTCCGTGGAATCTGCTACCCTGCAGCACTCCTAGTCTTATGAAATCGTTTATCTCCCGTGGATCAACGAAGAATGACTTATTCTTCACAGACACGAACTCCTATCAACTTCCCTCGATCTTCAGAACTCTGACCAGATGTAGAGGAAGTAGTGGTTAGGTATTTTGATTATGAATTTGATGTTTTTCTCACCAAAACTATCACACAGATGAAAGTTAAAAGATATAATATTGAGGAATCACTCTCTTGGCTTTTTCTCTCAATGTTCAACCTTAGGAATTTCGTACAGATAAGTTTTGGTATATATAGGTAGGTCAAAAAACGAATGGGACGGGAAAAAGCCTTGAAATCACGAAATAAAAACTTTCTATATAACCCTGTCGCTCGAGTGACAGCCTATCGCTCGATCAAAGGCCTGGCGACAGTCCAGCAACGATACTTTTACTTTTGTAGCTCGAGCCAAACCTTGACGACAGTCTAGTGAAAATTCGCACCGTTTTCCTCCTTTTTGCCATTCTCCCCTAGACCTCATAACCCTATTTTCAAATATTCACACATTACTCCTTGACTTTATAACATATGTACAACTCGATCCTTTTGTTTACAGATTTTCCAATTATAAAATATCTAAAACCTAACAGAAAACATTACCTTTTTCTAGAAATTGTATATATTAAATTAGAATAGGAGTAAAACAAACTGTAAAGCAAAGAAATTTATATCCACTGTATGAAATATTATTACAATATATAAAACGAGATTTGTGTACTCCTTTTTGAAAGAAAAAGAAATAAAACTTTGATGAAGAATTTTGATAAGAAAAAGATGTTAATATGCTTTATTTGTATAGAATAGGAGTAAATGAAACAAACATATTGGGGTCCAATTTATAGGGTTGATGAGTTGCAACAGGAGAGACACAACCTACAAATTAACTTGTTTCACAAAAGGTTGTACATGTTGATTGTCGCTCTCCTAGCACTAGCTACGCTACTCGAGTGCCCATTTCAGAGACTTCGCTGCTCACTTGCTGCTAGGCCGCCACTCGAGCGACGATCTTAAATATAAAAATCTGATTTTTATTTCAAAAATCATGTTTTTCTAACCCCATTTCATTCACTAATTTCTCATTTATCCAAAAATAGATTTCAATGTTCAATATACCAAATTCATCTACTCTACGAGCAGAACATGATCGACCCAGTTCTCGCCAAATTCGATTAATGGGATCCATCCAAATATTTGGTCAAAATTTGATAAAAATCAATTTTATAAACTATTTTCCAACAATCCCCCACATGAATGGAAATTACCAACATGTACATGAAATGTAGACTCTAAAAAATGGAGTACAGACAACAAGATATAGCATTATGATACGTGGTTTTTTGCTTTGAACCTTCCTTAATAGAATATAATCGAATTTAATAGGCTAGTCAATGAACATAATGTCTTGAACTGTTCAACCATTGGTGTAAATCAAAACAATTGTACCAATACCATAATTTCACTTACAACTTTGATTCTCATGATTGTGCTTATTTTAGTCCTGAACAACTCTTGGTTTCATAAGTGTTTTAAGAGAATTTAAGCATCAATTCTCATATGTGATCTACTATAGTATCATATCATACTTCTCTTGGCTACTTCCAAAATATAGGAATCATTAAAAGTACAACTTATCCTTATACACTTAACAATCTAGCAGTTCTATTTTATAGGAATGGAAAAAAGTGCTCTTTCAAATCATTTATAACTTAGTTTTTCCATTGAACCAAGATCTTGGGATCTCTTGTCAATAAGGTTGGGTTACCGCTATGGTGATTCTAGTCAATTGTCTTTAAGCCCATTCCTTATGAAAGATGGTACCCTTGATCTCTCGATAATCCTTTCGTCAAAAGATCTGTTATGTCTTCCTTGATTTAACATAGTTGACAAGATTATGTTGTTTCAAATTAGATGTTTAATGTTATTATGTCCTCAATGAATATATCGAGATTTACCATTATATATACTATTTTGTGCCCTTGCTATGGACAATTGACTATCACAATGTATGTTGATATCAAGTACCAGCTTTTCCTGACATGAAATATTCTTAAGGAAATTATGAAGCCATTTCGATCCTTTTCCAGTTTTATCTAAAGCAATAAACTTGAATTCTAACATAAATCGAGCTATACACATTTGTTTAGAAAATTTCCAGGATACAACTCCGCCTCCAATTGTAAAAACATAACCAAATTTGGACTTTGAATTATTTGTGTCTGATATTCAATCTGCATCGATATATCCTTCTAACACTGTAGGATATTTAGAATAATGTAATCCATAATTTTCTATGTGTCAAGTGTTTAAGAACCCTTGTTAACGCATTCTAATGATTATTTCCTCGATTACTTGTAAATTTGCTTAATTTGTTGATTGTATATGATATGTTCGGATGCTACAATTTGTAATATACATTAAACTTCCTATAACGCTTGAATATTCCAATTGAGATACGGGTTCTCAGTATTTCTGGCTAAATGTAGACTTAGGTCTACTGATATTTAGGGTTATCATTATACACCTTAAATTTCTTAAGTATTGCTTTGATATAATGTTATTCATTCAGTTGTCTTAAAGATCTTAATCCCTTATGCAACATCAACAACTCCCATATCTTTTATATCGAAATGTTTTATTAACATTTTCTTGGCTGTAGTAATAACTTTCGGGTTATTACCCATTATTAGCATATCATCAACGTACAAATACACAATTATATATTTATTAGGTGTGCTTTGGATGTAGACACATTGTCAATTGATCTATCTGATTTTAACTTCTTCTAGAAGATCCATTTGTAGATAAAACTTTATTCCCCGGTGGAAGATCAATCAACTCCCATGTATGATTTTGCATGATGGACTCAATTCCATTATTGATAGATTCCTTCTAGTAAAGAGCTTCGGAAGTGGACATAGCCTCCATAAATGTCACTCGATTGTTTTCTAGCAAATATGTTAGAAAATCTGGGGCAAATGTATTAGTAGTCTCCAGCCTCTTACTAGACCTTGATTCTTCATCTTCTTATTATTTCTACTTATAGTATCGTAAGACCATCTTTGTGTACTCACTTGTCTTATTTCACAAGGAAGGATGTCTTAAAAAAAAATGTAGCATTCCTTAATTCGATTATAGTACCTTTATATACATCAAGTATTTCTAATTTATGAACCAGAAATCAATGTGTAATACTATTGTTTGTATATCTAATAAAGATACAATCTATTGTTTTGGTCCAATACAAATAACATGTTTAGCTAGGTTTAGGTATATGTACTTTTGCTAAATACCCCTACATTTTAAATATTTGTATAAAGGTTTTCGACATTTCCATAACTCATAAGGTATTTCAACCTTACTTTTGTGTGGTATTTTATTTAGGTGTGATTTAAAGAAAGTATAGCTTCCCCCACAAGTTTTGAAATAAGCCTGGACTTATCAATATCTCATTTATCATTTCATCAAGCGTTCGATTTTTGCATTCAGCAATACCATTAAATTGAGGTGCCGTTGTTTGATGGAGTATTCTAGATTCTAAATAAGATTCTTCAAACGGTGCAAAATATTGTCCACCTCTATCACTACGAATCATTTTTATTTGTTTTCCAAATTGATTTTCAACTTCGTTTTTGTAGTGCTTAGACACTCTAAAGCTTCATCTTTGTTTTATTAACAAGTATACATAACAATATTTTGTATAATCATCAATAAATGTGATGAAATATTTTTTACCATCGTTAGTTTAAACAAATTTTGAGTTAAATATGTTGTTGTGAATTAATTCCAAAAGTGTCTGTGTTTTTATTTTTCAATAGAATGAAACAGTGTTTTCGCTAATTTAGCCTCTACAAATCTTGTATTTACCATTTGTATTGAAATGCATAGTTGGTGGTAAATTTAAATTCATTAACTTGTGTACAAAATTAAAGTTTGTGTGTCCTAACTTATGATGCCATAAATTAAACGATTCAAGAATATAAGCCAAAAAAAAAAATCCTTTTATCTTAGAAATATTTGGTACAACGGTAAGCACAATCATTTTGAATAATCCATCACTTATATACATATTATTTTGGCTAAGAAACTTATATGATAAGACAAGATAAAAAAAAAAAATGTAATTTGAAGCAATTCTTGCTAAGTAAAGAACTCAAAACTATGTTCTTGCGAATATTCAACACATGAAATACATTGTTAAGGGTGAGTTTCTTGCCCGATGTCATCTTCAATACAATTTTGCCAGGTCCTTCAACCTTCAAACTCGAAGAGTTTTCTATGAACAATTTCTCACAGATGAGAACATTGCCTTATCAACACATTTATGGTGAGCAGCACCCATGTTCACCTATCATTCAAAGGGATTTCCACGTTGCATTCTGAAACAATAGCTGACTAGTTAATATTTGAGATTCCATGAAATAATGCATCATATTCGGTGATATTCGCTTGTGCTCACTTCTTTGTTTTATGACATTCATTGGAGCAATGTCCGACTTTTCTATAGTTGTAGCAATTGCCTTAAACTTCTTTGTATTTGTCCTTGCTTGAAGGATTCCATTGGATATTTTCTCTTTTTGTTCTAATTATTGGTTTCCACCGACATTAGCCTTTGTTTATGGTGTATGACTTCCATTCCGCTTGTTTGACTTTCTGTTGTCTTCTTCAATTCTCAATCGGACTTTGAGTTTTTCAATATTTATCTCATTATGGATGTGCTTGAGATAATTCTTAAATTCCTTCCACGTGGATGAAAATCTCTCGATAATTGCAGCCACTTGAAAGGATTCTTTTAGAGACATGTTCTTGGCATGAATATCATGAAAAAACAACATGCAATTCTTGTACCTGACTTATAACTATGTTGGAATTTACCTCATGTAATCCAAGAATTCCCATTCATGAACTTTGGGATGAACTTTGTTCCCACATTTTCAGTCTCATATTTCTTTTTTCAAGAATTCTACAGTATTTTTGCAGATTTCATGGAACTATATACATTGTACAATGTGTTGTCCAAGCCATTCAAAATGTAATTCTTGCATATAAAATCTGAATGTTTCCAAGCATTTGATGCTATCAATAATGCCCTATTGTTTTCCCTTTCTTGTATAACGGGAGCATTCTCATTTATGAGTTTTACCAAATTTAATGTTGTAAAATTATATAATATTTTCTGTTTCCATCTCTTCAAAATCCCCCATTCCAATCTCTCCAAGTAAAACGGAGGTTTGATGAACGTTAGGAGGGGAAACCACAACCAGTGGAGTCACAATGAAATGAACCATGACCGGAGAAACCACTTTCGAAGAACCCACATTCGAAGTCATCACATTCGAAATAACCACATCTGAAGTAACATTACTGTTGTTAACAGTAGTCATTTTTATTTAAACAAATTGAAGATCAACCAAATACAAGATCAAAACTCAAGAAGGAATAGGAAAGTTAAACCGAAATTGAAATTCGGTTTAACCAAGTAAACAAAAATTTAATAAAGAAATCACTCATCAAGATTCGTCAATTGTTGTTTGAAATGCACATGAGTTATTTCATTATCGCAGTACCAAACCTACTCGAAAATGTATGGAAAGTTGGATGAAAACTTGGACAGAACTCTTATCAAGAAATGGAATGTGAAAGATTGAGACAAGAGTCGAACTCTTTGTTCTTTGGACGAATTTTCCCGCATAGGTGCCTATGATTTATGACAATTGTCTTGTAGGTTACAACGATCAACTTCTTGTGTTTGCTGTACTTGAAAGCACATGAAACGGCGAACCAAACGAAGTTTTTGTAGTCATTTTAGAATGAAAAAGAAACAATATTTTGATGCAGAATTTTGACTAGAAAAAGATGTTAGATAATATGCTTTGATTACATAAAATATGAGTGAATGAAACCAACACATGAGTCCAATTTATAGGGGTTGATGAGTTGCAACCGAAGAGGTACAACACAAATCAACTTGTTTCATGGAAGATTGCACATGTTGATTGGCGCTGCCTGGCGGTAGCTGCACCGGTCGAGCACCTATTTCAGAGACTTCACTGCTTGCTTGGCGTAAGGCCGCCGCTCGAGCAGCCATCTCATAAATAAATCTGATTTTTTATTTTAAAAATCATCTTTTCCTAACCCCATTTCATTCGCTAATTTATCACTCATTCGAAAATAGTTTTCAACATCCAAATATACTAAATTCATCTACTCCATGAGTAGAACATGATCGATCAATTTGTTGCCAAATTCGAATAGCAGGAAAATATTTCGTCAGAATTTGATAAAAGTAAGTTTTAGAAACTATTTTCCAACAAAATCCCAATTAAAGCTAACAATATAAACTCAGCATATGGAGTCGATGCCTAGTATCCACTACATATTGTAGTGTTTATGTTCCCGACTTTTATATTTCATTGAACTTATTCTTTATCAGGACTTCATTATTAATTAGTTAAGAAGATAAGTTTCCATGTGATTAAGAATTTGTTCAAAATTGTCACTAGGTTTCTGTACTAGATGAGTGTGCAGTCCTTCATAAGTTGTCACAACAATGCCTTCATCTTTGGATTGTCGTTGCACTTGCTTCTTAACATTGCATTCCTCATAAGTACATCGATAATAGCTTCTGCAAGGAACAACACACAAGTGAATAAATGAGTATACTCACTCTTTTAGCAATGATTAATTGATATAAGCTAAGTGGCAATAACAAATAGAATGTAAACTGAAGTTTTAATTTATACATGTTTCGAGGATTGCAGGTCGTATAAATACCTTGGATTTTTACGAGGACTCTGCATTGCAGTATTTTGAGCTTTAAGAGTTCTCTTAGCTTTCTTTGGAAAGAATTCTTTAGGATTTAACCATCATATATAAGAGATAAATTTTCGTAGATAGAACATATTTATTTCAATATATTGTTTTAACGCATTGTGCACACAATGTTAGTCTACTTTCTCCTCCATTAATATTTTGCCTTGATAATGTTATGGTGTATTATACCTATGTAACATGATTCCAATGTAAAATTGCCATAAATCAACTGAAAATACTAATCAACTTGAGTGTTTCAAACATGTTCATGATATTGAAATTAAGTAAAATATGAAAGGGATAAAGTACACATAGATGGTTCTACAGTTGGCCTACATCCATAGATAGAGCCGACAAGAAGATTTCACTGATATTTGAAATGTGAGAATATGAAACAATAATAAATACTCAAAAACTCAATACAGTGAACACTCTAAAACTTGTATTGTTTAAATATAAGAAAATTCGAAGTCTCGACTATTGCTTAAATTGGGATTGATAAACACAAAGCAGAAAGTTCTGTTTATTTGAGCACAGAGAGGATCCTTTTAGTTTCTGTTTAACGTGGAATTGATAGAAAACAATAGAGATTATAGATTCAATCCAAAT
>CAIGRQ010290956.1:0-13571 GCA_903798375.1 Fraxinus sp. D2006-0159
GTAGATAACTTGTAATTTAAATCTTATCTAATTTAAGTCTTTATCGGACAATAGTTCATTTTAAAGTATTATCTTTTTTTCCGTTCTTCCGTCTTCTCAGTTCTCTGGACTCTGGAGTTTTTGAAACTTGAAGGGATAGTGGGCTACTGAGTCTGGACTATGAGTTTTATTTTTTAAAAAAAGAAAAAAATTGAGTCTCCTTAAAATCTGGGTCTGAAGGGCGCCTAGGCACGCCTAGACGAGCATTAAGCAATCAACGTCGTTGACTGCTTAATTTTCGCTTAGGCTAGGTGTGCCTAGGCGAGTATTAAGCGGTTAACAATAACGTTGATCGCTTAATTTCCGTTTAGGTTCAAGGTGAAACGTTTTCATCACGCTTCGCGCCTAGGCGCCACCTAAGCAACGCCTAAGCGCGCTTTTTAGAACACTGTATACATTAGGACTGGACAAAACTTTAGAACTGAACCGAACCTAACCGAATTGAGCGGCTCTTCTTAAGCTAAATACTCAAATGGATATCTGAATCGAGAACCAACGGATTTGGTTCGATTTTCGGTTCTACACAAAAAATCGAAAAACTGAATCTCCTTAATTTTTTTTTATCTTAAATAAGCTAAATTATTTTATTTTTTTAAATAAATATGCTAGCTAATTAATTTAGTCCAAACCCAACTTAATGAAATTGACCTAAATTTTACCAAAATCTCTTATTCTATCATAGTAGTGTTTTAGAGAAATCGATTTGGAAGTTCGATTGCTCCTCTCTTCATTATTGTGAGCTCGATATCTTTCTCTTCCTATGATTTTAACAGCCAATCTATGAAAAACTCAACAAATAGAGGCACAGAAATATATCACGGGATTGAACTATGTTATTTTGTAAGAGTTAAAATTGAACATGTCATTAGTTGAATTAATGTAGTGTTGTAGTAAATATTAAAAAAATAATTATTGTATGAAACTCGGGAATCGAACCGAACTGAATGGAATCGAACCTGAACGGTTTCATAATTAAATTTGGATTCAATGGTTTCACTTATTAAATATCCGAAAATTCGAGTTCAGTTCGACGGCCCATGTCCGCTCNAGAGTTAAAATTGAACATGTCATTAGTTGAATTAATGTAGTGTTGTAGTAAATATTAAAAAAATAATTATTGTACGGAACTCGGGAATCGAACCGAACTGAATGGAATCGAACCTGAACGGTTTCATAATTAAATTTGGATTCAATGGTTTCACTTATTAAATATCCGAAAATTCGAGTTCAGTTCGACGGCCCATGTCCGCTCTAATATACATTTTGAAATTGGTGAATTTTATTATATTTTTTCTCACTACAAAAATAAAATAAAACAAATATAATCGTGAGTTCAAAACATATTAAATAAAAATAAAAACTAATGTTTATATAAATAATTATTAGCTTAAGCTATTTTTATTTTTTTAGAAATCTTTATAAATTTTTTTTTTTTGAGAATCTTTATTTTTTACTTTTTACTTTTTAGATTTTATTTTTCAATTTTTTTTTAGATTTATCAATTTTATTTTTTGAATTTTATTTTTAAAATCTTATTTGTTGAAATATTTTTATTTTTTGAAAATCTTAATTTTAAAATATGTTTAAATAAAATTTTATTTAAAAGCTTGTTTCAGGTGTTTGAACGTTTTCAAAATTTACACTGAAAACATCTAAAATGTCAAAAATGCGTTTTGAGTTTTATATTATAAATCTATCATTATTTTCTAAAATGTTTCAAAAATAGGTCAAATACATTTTCAGTATTTTTCAAAATTGAAAACAACTAGAAAATAGTAAACCAAACCCACCCCAATTTCCAAAACGAACAACTGACTAGCATGAAGTAGCGGCTGGTGCTAGGTACTAGGCTATATCGAAAATATTGAGGCCAAATTGTCAGATTTGCCCTCTGTATATTTAAAACATAGGGCCTTGAAGTTCTATACATTTTCATTTCAATCCTTTAACTTTTCAAGTAATCCATTTAGGTTCTCCAACTTCTCACCATGTCCAAATTGGTTCCTAAAATATTGAATTCTTGCATTTTGGTCCTCCAACTACTAATTTATTCAATCTTGATCCTTCAAGTTTCCAAATATCCAAGTCAACCCTTTTTCTTGGCTCGGTGATATTGGTGCTAACGGTTATGCTGGAATATGTAGGAAACATACATTTTGGCAGAGGCGGGTTGAAGATCTATTGCAAGCGAAGTTCTAAAAAAATTTAATGTCAATACAATATTAATATAATCAAAGTTAACCATTGTATAATTTTTAAAATAAAAATTTAGAAAGATAAACGAGTAGTTAAACTCAAATACTAACAATGTTTGTAGCGATCTTTCTAAGTGCGCATATTGCAAGTTATAATTAGCGTTTTTTTGCAGATGATGCGTGCACACACAAATATATGAGGTAAATTTCATTTTATTAATAAAAATGTACTCAGTAGTGTATGTGTAACAAATGTATAAAACAAATTTTTGAAATGAGGAAATGTATGGTTTCGATATTTCCAAATTACATGAAAATGTGTTTGTTACCTCACTGTATATCATAGTGATTGCAAAATAGTTTTAAATTTTTCTTGTGATGGCACTGATGTTTAACTTTTAGTCAGCTTATGACATATGTTATGCCTAGTCAATGAGGCTCCAATCAGAGCTACGTTGAAGAAACCTATTGCAAAAATATATGAGCACGGGCGCCATGTGGCTTTTGTGACATAACAATTTTGGCCAAGTCGATAGGACGGATCATAACTCATATGACGGAACCAAAGCCATTAGTTGCAACCGAGCCACTTCAGCTGAGGCATACCACGCTAGAAGCACCTCAAGAGAGGATCTTCATGAACGATCTTATTGCAAGTTGATGTTTTGACATGTCATTGAAAAGGTCACCCCACTTAATCAATTGCTCATGTCAAGTCTTACATCGCCGTCACACTCATTGTAACTAGCCTAGGAATGATTGATTGATGCTTATGAAAGAAAGTCCAGCCTCGTGGATGAAGCCATGTGTACCCTCATCCAACAGTTCACCTATATCGTCTTTTATTATAAAAGTTCACACATAGTTCCATTCAAAGGTAATGCAAGTCAACATTCTGACACTATACTCTTACTTTACTCTCATGTTCTATTCTCTATAGTACCCTAGTTTCGACCTCCTTTTTACTTTGATAAGTCCTTCCAAAGTTTGCACCATACCCAATTATATATTCCACCCTATTGACTTGACTGTTGGTACCTGCGGCCATCCCCGCTGTTGGAGTTTGGTTATATGCCTTAATTATTTGTTCAAGTGTGCAGAAATACAGCTTACGTGGACGTTGGAGAAATAAGGTCAATAAATTGAAGATGTCTATGGGAAATCTCTTACTATAACCATGAAACTCAGTTGAAAAATGCTACCAAAAAAATGTAGAGGTCCTCAATGAAAAATGTGGTGTTCTTGAAGAAAGCAAATAGGAGCCCCGAAGAGGGAAAAAGAATCTCAAAGGATAATTACTTGAAGTGTTCCATTTGTATCATGTGTCCTAAATTCGCTTTTGATAAAGCCTTTTTGAAGAAAGGAGATTTCTATTCATCATGAATTCAGAAGGCGAAGACGCTCCCCTTCATGAGAGGGCCCTTAGGAGGACACCACATCGTTATTAACCCCACCACCATCATAGGCATGGTGGATCGAGAGTTGCAGCTCAACTTATTAGGGAGTTTATAGCCAAGGCTACAAACATAAGAAATATTACTCAACAAAACGCCGCAATGCAAGAACTTCTGAGGCACATGCAAAACCAAGCGGGCTATCAGATGCCCCTACCCGCGTCCCAGGAGGACCATTTTCCTCAAGAAGATGATGAAATGCAAAGTCAGCAAGTTTTCACCCATCGCTATGTGAGGAATGGAAGCCACATGGAAAGAGAAGTGGGCATAGATACTTCGACGAACTATGTAACTGACCAATACATGGAGACCGAGTTCAATTTTCTTCTTGAATATGAACAAGGGCATTAATGATCCATCAATATGTTTGATCGGATCAGCCATTCGTAAAGGCCTAGGAATATGCCATTTCAATAGCCTCTGGAGCTTAGAAATAGGTATCAGGCATTATCTGCGTATAGATCTTAGGAACACATGCAGGCTCAAAGTTAAGCTCTACCAATAGAAATAGGCGGGAATGAAGGGATGAACAAAATTGAATAAACTAAGCAGGCCCATTCCAACCGTCCCCTCAGGAGGATGAAGATTCTGAAGAACCCTAATGATCATGCGACTTGCATTCCTCCCAGTCCTTAAGAGATGCTCCGATACCTAGCCACTTTGTACCCCAAAGATTGCTAAATATGATGGAAATGGTGACCTTGCAAAGCACTTTAAAAACTACACGACCTACATGAGGTATAGTAGAATACCGTGTAGAAGTATTAGAAGATGGCTAGAACTCAAAAAGGTATTTCTAAAGCGATATGTAGTTAGCAAAGAAAGGATTCCCCCATCCAACGCCTCCAGGATAATGAGACATTGAAATCTTTTTAGGACGCTCTATAAATGAGATGACCTATTGTATACATGTTACAGATGGGGATGCCAAATCTACCTTGAGAAGAGGCCTCAATATGAATGCTTTCTTCTGGAGAGATGTGCAGACTATCAATCCAACCACCTATGACCAATTGCTAGATATGATTTGTCATGGTTCGTCAATGAGAAATTGATTGACCAGCAAAATAGGGCCGCATGGGACTCCCAACCATACAAAGGTCAAGAGACAGAGGTCTTACTTCTCACTTGGTAGATCATCAATGCAACAAATCTGGGCATGCTGTGGCCTAGACAACTGACCAATCTCTTAGTTTTGCCACAATAAATACGGTACCAACCTTTGTATGCGAGAATATCTCACTAACCACACCAAGGTAGCCACCTCTTGCCAGGGATAAAGGCTGAGGAATGGGACACAAAAGTGATCATAAGGTTGAGTTTTATTGCTTATATAACCAAAGTTCTCAACATAATGCTAGGGATTACCTCTGTGTAAACTTTTACAGGATGAGGCTGGGTAGCTCCTAGGGATACGTCTTCCAATCTGGTGAAGAAAAAAGGTACAAGTCACGGGACGAAGAGAGGTAGGGAAGAGGACCTTAGCAAAAAGGAATGTTAATCACATACATGAAATAGACACCATCTTTGAAGGCCCATATGTAGGAGGTAAAACTCGAAATTCCTAAAAGAATTATACGAGAGAGGCGAAAGACCCTCTAATGACGAACCTCATTATCAAGAACCGTCTCGAAGAATCCAAGGACATTCCTATATTTCCCTTACTATGATGCCTTGGTATAAGGGCTGTGATAGTTTGTAATGGATTGAAATGAATGTTGGTAAACAATGAGAGTTCAATCAACATCTTGTTTGGAGCCACTTTCGATAAAATGGTTGTAGATCATAAGCTCGCCCCAATGACATCGCCTCTATATGAATTCAAATGCGATAGTATCATCCTCGGGGCTAAGATAAATTTGGTCGTGGAGATGGGCATACCCTCTCTAATGGCTCGCCATTTTATGGAGTTCCTAGTCGTTGATAGCTGATCTGCCTATCATGGAGTATTGGGAATGCCTTCTTTGAAAGTACTTTGGGTTGTCCTGTCCATCCATCATTTGTGCATGAAGTTTTAAATCGAACACAATATAACTACCTTGAGAGGTGATCAAATGGGGGCCATGGAATATAAAACTCTCTACGAAAAATTGAACCTCGTTCCGTGAATATGGTCTTATATGATACTGAAATGTTTGACACTTCCGAAGAAAAACCCATTCCTGAACAAGGAGAAAATGTTGATATAGTAGAAGTCCCTAAAGGAGCACAAACCCTTGGAGAAAGGGTAATGATGATAAATCCCCTGCAGACGAGAAAGCCATTGAAGAAAGGACATCATTGACAAATAGATCTCTTCAAACAAGGGGACGACCCTTGGAGTCCTTTGTTTAGGGATGCTATATGATGAGTTAGACGCCCAATATTTTGGGATCCGATTCTCAAATAGTCCCAGTCAAAGTAATGGAAATCTTCCAAGTAGATCTACAGGATCCCTACAAAGTATTTCAAGTGGGAGAAAACCTACCCGTCGAAGCTAAGGATAGGCTCAAATGCTTCATTTCAGAAAAAAATAATTAGATGTCTTCGCTTGGAAGCATGAGGATATGGTAGGTATCAACCCTAAGGTTAGTTGTCATCATCTCAAATTGATCGTAAACCGCTCCGCATAGATATAAGAGGAGAGCCCTCACTCTAGAAATATACGAGGCCTTGAAGGAAGATTTGACAAAGCTTATAGCTAATAGTTTCATTAGAGAGGCTATTAAGTTTCATGGATGCTTATTTGGGTTGCAATCAAATCCCTATGTAGCTGCAGATGAGGAGAACGTCTCTTTCATCACCGATCGAGGCCTGTACTATTACTACAAGGTGATGCCATTTGGATTGAAAAATGCAAGTACTACCTATCATAGGCATGTCAAAAGAATATTCGCAGATCTCATTAGTAAAATCATAGAAGTTTATGTCGACGATATGCTGGTAAAGTGCCTGAAAACTAAGGATCATGTCAAACGCTTAGATGAGGCTTTTCAAATTTTTAGGAGGTATAGGATGAGGTTGAAAGTTAAGGCCGTACTTCCAAGCCCACATTATACATAGTACCATATTCAAATGTAGAACTTCTATCAAAGGCCAAGCCCTAGCAGAATTCATAACTGAATTTGCTCATATTTCTGAAATAGAGGAAGCTATAGAACCTGTCGAACCTCCTACACGGAAACTCTTTGTGGATTGTTCTTCCAGAAAAGCGGGTGCTAGATCAGAAGTGGTCTTGGTAAGCCTTGAGGGTCACAAGCTCGATTGTACAATAAGGTTCAATTTCAGGGCCTCCAATAATGTTACTGAATATGAAACTCTTTTGGCTGGTCTCAGGCTAAACAAGGAGGTACAAGTTAAAAAGTTATGTATAAGCAGTGATTCTCAATTAATGGTGAGCCAAGTCAATGATAATTTCATTGCAAGGGAATTGAGCATGGTTGCATACCTCAAGCTTGTAATGGACATCATTCCATCATTTGAAAAATTTAAGCTAATGTAGATCCCCACGAATAGAAAATGCTAATGTCGATGCCCTATCTAAACTGGCTAGTAGGAAAGTTTCTGAGTTGCTTATAATGGTGCCCGTTGAGTCCCTATTCAACCCCTTCACCTTAAAGAAAGGGAAAGTAATGTGGATCGACGGCACCCCTTCATGGATGCAACCTATTGTCGCCTACCTCAAATATTAAACCCAGTCTGACAACAGAGAGGAAGCCCATAAACTAAGGAGTAGAGCTGCTCACTTCGTCTTGCAAGAAGATGTGCTTTATAAGATGATGTATTCCTTGAATCTCTTATGGTACATTGAATGAGAGGAGGTAAATTATGTACCGAGAGAAATCTAAGAAGAAGTATGCGGCAGCCACTCCTGAGGACTTGCACTTGAGCAGAAAGTCCTCAGACAAGTATGTTACTGGCCTACTTTAAAGAAAACGACATGTATTTTGTGTGAAATTGAGATAAACATTAATATTTCTCCAACGTGTAGAGGCAGCCTTCCCAAGAACTCATTGTAATATCTAGTCCCTGACCCTTCATTAAGTAGAGAATCGATCTCATTAGCCCTTTAGCTAAGTGGAGAGATAGTGCCAGTTATGCTATTATCGACATGGATTATTTACCAAATGGGTTGAGGCCGAACCGCTTTCTAGAATCACTTAAGCCAACACATCTAAGTTTATCTAGAAGAACATCATTTGTAAACTTAAAATCCTCCATTCGATCGTATCGGATAAAGGGAGGCAAACAATAAAGAACCTAGGGTCCCAACTGTGAGGGACCCTATCGTATCTTGGAAGAATTATGCCCTGGGACGACTGTTATGCTACATGTACAAATTTTTCCCTTCACAAGGGTGTAGACCAAATTGAAATAATCCATAAGCAAAAAACACGACAAATTCTATAACCTTAAGTCCATGCATTACATAAATATATCCATACATGGACATGGGAGACAATTGTTATGCCTCATCAATATGGCTACGGTCAGAGCCACGAGGAAGAAACCTACTGCAAAAACATATGAGAATGAATGCCACTTGGCCGTTGTGACACAACAATTTTGGTTGAGCCGATAGGATGGAGCCGAACTCATGACGGAACCAGATCCATTAGTTGCAATTGAGCTGTTTTAGTTGAGGCAGATCACGCTAGAAGCACCTCAGGAGAGGATCTTCATGAAAGATCTTATTACGAGTGAATGATTTGAAAAGTCCCTAAAAAGGCTGCCCCACCCAATCAATTGGCCATGTCAAGTCTTAAACCGTCACTGCACGAATTGCAGCCTAGCCTATGAATGATAGATTGATACTTATGACAAAGAAAGTCATGTCGAGTGGATGAAGCCACATGTACCCTCATCTACGGTTCACCTTTATCATCTCCTACTATAAAAGCTCGTACATATTTCCATTCAAAGGTAATGCAAGTCTACATTCTCACACTATACTTCTACTTTACTCTCTTGTTCTATTCTCTACAGTACTCCCAGTTCCAACCCCCTTTTTACTTTGATAAATTAGTCATAAGCCCGCCCTACATCCAATTATATATTCCACTATATTGACTTGACCGTCGAAGTGCATGTAGCCACCTGTCCTACTGCTAGAGTTTGGCCGTATGCCTTAACGATTTATCCAAGTATGTAGGACTATAGCTTACGTAGATGCTAAAAGAGTTGGAATCTGTTAACCACGTCCCTATAGAAAACGTGAGGTCAACAATATATACAAAAGCAGACAATTGCTACAAAAGAAATGAAAAACGATGAGCAACTTAAACAAGCATAAATGTAGAGAAACACAACATACAAGAACACTTGACTCTTTTATCACTCAACAATTTAAGAAAATCAAATTTATGGGAATGGTCAACATAACTCTCTAATTTGTTGCCTCGATACATAGGTAATTTATACATAAAGTAAGGTAGTTGAGACCTGCTACTGCTTAGGTTTACCAACAACTATCAACTAAGGCCAATGGGCTAAATAAACCACCCCATTGCCTTATCCATGCTAGTTGCTTTACGTTACCTTCTGTTAGGGTTTGACTATGGAATTCTTTCCTATGCCAATTTTGTTTTGGCTTCCTTGCTTTCCAAATGCGCATATCAAAGCATCGAGAAAAGTTTGGCGTAGGAAGGCAGGGGGAGATGTTCTACCACCGAAAAGAGAGAATCTGGGTGGTAAAGGAGGTAACAAAATTGAGGAAAAGATGAGCAGAATTCTGAGGCGAAATTTAGTAATTCCATCGGCCTTAACAATGTATGTAGATTTGGAGGGAAGAGTTAAAACATGTATTGATAATCTATATGTGCAAAATCTAGAAAACGTTCTAGAAGCGGCTACTGTTGAAAACTTGGGGAAGAGCAGGAAAGCAAACAACACAACTACCCATGGAAATTTTATCACTGTTGGAAGACGAGATACTATTAAAAACATGGAGCAAGCAATGATTTCTAATGAACTTGAATTAGAACATGCCATTTTAAGGGGTGATGTTGATGTTGTATAAGAGGCTTTATGGATATCATGGAAAATATTGTGGATCGTGTCAAAGATGAACCTCTTCCCCATATATCTCTAAACATGGGGAGCTCACAATACGAAGAGCAGCCAGTGGAGATTCAAACTACATCTGAAGGTGAGTATGAAAATGAGTTGCCTGAATTAGATATCCTTCACTATGATACAGATCAGTTGTGGTCAGCTCCGCCTAAAAAAGGAAGGGGAAAAAATAGGAAAAAGGTGACCTCAAGTCTCACCACTAGATCAAAAAAAATCTTATTAATGATGCATATTTTGATATGGAATTTGCAAGGTGTGGTGTCTTCTAAGAGTAGGTTGTTGAGGTTGAGAAAAAAGCATAATCCTTCGATTTTAGTATTAATGGAACCTTTTGTTTCTGTCGATAAAATTGATCGCTCGGCTAAGTGGTTAAGATTTCCTCATTATCTATCACAATGTTGGGCAAGGAGGTAAAATTTGGATGTTCTGGGAACATGATCTCTCGTTTTCGCTGATTAGTACTTCGGGGCAAGAAATATTTGGATGGTTTGCATTTGGTAGTGTTCGGGTCCTTACATCTTTTGTGTATGCTAGTTGTTGTCCGAGATGAAGAAGGGAATTGTGGGATCAATTGAAGTTGTTAGACAGTGGGGATTCTGGGTGGCTAGTTGGTGGTGATTTCAATAAAGTACGTTCCAATAATGAAAAAATTGGTGGTTTGTATGCATCTTCATTGGCAATACGGGAGTTCAACAATTTTATTTATGAAGTAGGTTTGATTGATATTCCTTCTTCTGGACCTAAATTGTCATAGTGTAATGGTAAACAAAAATCCCGACGGATATGGGCTCACTTGGACTGTATATTGATTGACCAAAATTTTAAAAATAAATACCCATCAGTTTCATTAGCTTACTTGGATCGAACTTCTTCAGACCATTGCTCGATGGTATTACGATCCAATGATATCACGAGCTTGCTAGGTCCTCGGCCATTTCGATTTTTACGGATGTGGTGCTCTCATGATGGTTTTATGCCAATGGTGAAACAAATTTGGGAGGTGAATATAACAAGTTCTCCGATGGTTTATTTTGGGAGAAAGCTTAGGATGTTGAAGACGGCATTAATGTCCTGGAATGTTGAGGTTTTCGGTAGGGTGCAACAAGAAATCAGCTTTCTTGAAGATAAGCTGGTACATTTGGAAAATTCGCTGACTGATAGTTTCTCATTGGTAATTGAACATCAATTACTGCACCGTTCGAATCAATATGAAGTTCGGCTTGATAGAGAAGAAGTTCTATGGAGATAGAAGTCTCGCATAAAATGGCTTCAAGAGGGTGATGGTAACATAAAATCTTTTCATGCATCAATAAAAAATAAAAAAAAGAGCAAAATGATTGACCACATGGTTTTGGAAAACGACATTGAACCGGAATCAGTTGAAGATGTCTATGAAGGTGCTGTCCAATTTTTAAGGAGCTCTTTACAGTATCACCTATCTCTATGGGTGATCATGACCTTGATCTTTTTACGCCAGTCATTACAGAGGAGGAAAATTTGGCATTATATAAGTCGCCAACAATAGAAGAGATTAAAAATGCTCTTTGGTCTATCCCTCAGGATAGTAGTCCTAGCCCAGATGGATTTAGTGCAAGTTTTCTTTATTAATGCTTGGAGTATTATTCAGAAGGACCTCCTTTCAGTGGTTATTGAATTTTTTGAAGGCTTTCCTCTTACCTGTGCTCTGGGTTCTACTAATATTGTGTAGATTCCTAAGGTGGAATGTCCTGATAGTTTTGACAAATTCAGACCTATAAGCCTTTGCTCGGTGGTGTACAAGGTGATATCCAAAATCATGGTGGCTAGAATGGCCCCTTTGCTTGAAAAGTTAATTTCTCAAGAACAATATGCTTTTATTCAAGGTCGAAGTATATTTAATAATATTTCTATTGCCCAGGAGATGGTTCATAAAATACATAAGAAGGCGAGGGATGGCAACATTGTTATGAAGATTGATATGGCCAAGGCACATGACAGAGTGAATTGCCAATTTCTCCTTTCAGGAATGACTCTGACCAATGGAGAAACTGGTTTTCAACTGCATTTCTTCTCCATTTTACTCGGTTATGCTTAATGGTAAAATGAGGGGTTTCTTTAAACCATCTAGAGGGTTATGCTAAGGAGATCCATTGTCGCCATACTTGTTTATATTAATGCTAGAGATTTTGTCGCGAATGATCAATCAAGCCTTTGAAAGGAATCATATTCATCCTTTTCACTCTGGAGGAATGGTGGTTAGTCATTTATTTTATACTGATGATTTACTTATCTTTGCGAATGGACTAAAGAAGTCTATTGGAAACCTTCTGGAGATTATTAAAAAGTATGAATGTATATCTGGTCAGAAAGTGAGTCCATTGAAATCGTCTATGTTTTTTTCCAAGCACATCTCTACTGCACATAAAAGGAACTTATCGAATTTGTCGAGCTTCAAAGAAGGGGTGTGGCCTTGTAGTTATCTGAGAGTTCCACTCTATACAGGGAGATTAAAGAAACATATGTTCGAACTTATGTTGGATAAAATTCAAAAGAATATGGCTGGATGGAAGGGTCATGTATTGTCTTTTGAGGAAAAAATTACTCTAATCAAACATGTATTATGTAGTATGCCGATCTATGTGCTTTCGGTTTTGAATTTGCCTAAGTGAATCCATAAAGAGCTAAACCACATTTTAGCATCATTTCTATGAAATTCAAGTGATGGCTCCAAGAGACATAGATGGGTATCAGGGAGAAAAATCTGTTATCCTGTGGAGGAAGGTGGTTGAGGCATACGGGATTTTACTGAAGTGCAACAACCTTTATTTATGAGATTTGCTTGGAAGTTAATGGTTGGGAGATCATTTTGGGCTGATTTTTTTTGGATCTATTTATGTGAAAAACTCTCCAGTTGCACTGGTGAAAATAAATCAGTTTCAATCTCGCTTCTGGAAAGGTATTGTCTCGGTATTGCCTATTGTTTTGAAAAATTCTTTTTGCCGCGTTAAAGGTGGATCAGCCTCTTTCTGGTATGATAATTGGATTGGTCCTCACAGTTTGGCCGAAGCAGGTTATGAAATTGTTGATCCACATTTACAAATCAAGGATCTCTTCACTTTGCATGGACAATGGAATGGCAGTTGGCTTAGAGAACTAGTGGGGGAAAATCAAGCTCGCGCTATAGAATGTGTGCATATAAAATTAGGTAGGGAGTGTGATTACCATGTTTAGAAGCCAGTAAGGATGGTATTTTCTCGGCCAAGTCTGCATGGGAATTGGTTTGGGAAAAGCGTATGAATTGTAATTGGAAGCAGTGGCTATGGTATAATAAAATCCCTAAAAGAATATCATCTGTGTCTTGGAGGGCTAAATTAAATTGTTTACCTATTGTCGGTGTGATTCAAGTTATTGGAATCCCTCTAGTGTCCAAATGTAACTGTTGTGAGAACCCTGAGATTGAATCTCTAGATCATGTTTTGTGTAATGGGGAGGTGGCCAAACAAGTGTGGTCTTACTTTGCTATACATCTGAATCAATCCCTACCTTCTGCGTCATCTTGGAGAGGGCTAATGAACTTATGGTAGAGGTAGGCTTCTTGTTCTTCATAGGTGGGCATTCTTAGGGGCATTACTCCACTTTTTGTTACATGGGCACTTTGGAAATCCAGATGTGAGGCAAGTGTTCGCTTGAAAATATATACCACAAGTGCACGGGTCGCGTTCAAGTAATAAAGTGGACTTTTCAAGTCCGGATTGTCGATCCCTCGAGGAATGTTGCTTTTGATTACACAACTTAGTCAATTTAATTTTAACAAATAAAAACAAACAAACAATTTGATTTCATATGTGAGATG
>CAIGRQ010291009.1:0-11467 GCA_903798375.1 Fraxinus sp. D2006-0159
TACCGTATTCATGATACATCAAAATTATAATATAAATTTATTCATGCAATATCATGATTCTTATTGCAAATATAATTAATATGCACACAAGATCTTCATCAACATATTTTCATCATTAGATATCATATATGCTCTATAATGCATAGATTCGAATACATGATACTCTATGTACGTGTCTCAATTTCAACAAAATATATATATGCACAATAAACAAAAATTCATCTTAAGAATGTTAAAGATATCATATCAATAATATGCATATTATATTCATATCAATACGTACCATTTATAATTATGAAATCGAAATTAGAATTCGACTTACCAAAATAGTTGAGAAGATAATGTATTAATTTTACTGAATTTCATCACTTCGTTAATCCTTGGTGATTCCATTCTCCATCGCAGAATATCGTTTAAGATTATTGGGAATATTTTCACTNCTTACCAAAATAGTTGAGAAGATAATGTATTAATTTTACTGAATTTCATCACTTCGTTAATCCTTGGTGATTCCATTCTCCATCGCAGAATATCGTTTAAGATTATTGGGAATATTTTCACTAAGAGAGGAAATGGAGAAGATATCAACAATTATGATCAGCAACAAAATGAACAAAATCACGATGAATCTTTAAATTTAACAATGAAAATAACTAAAAAAAAAAGATGATAAACTTATCTCATATTTATGCACATTGTAATCTCTCCTTTTGTAAACTTTGATATTCCACACAAAGACTTGAAAGTAATCAATGCAAGTAATCAAGAACTTTAATGACATGAAAGGCTTAAACAAGATAAATGTTGTCCTCAAACAATATTTGCCCCTCTTCGATACAATTTTGGTGCTTAATGGTCTTCCGGCAAATGATTTGGAGGATTAATCAAGCATTGTTATAGAAATACCAAAACACTAAGTATTTCTACCCAAACTTGAGAACACAGGGAGGGAAATATAAATATGGAAGAAGAAAGAAGTTGTTTATTTTCAATTTGGTATAAATCTTATACTTGTTATATTTTTTTCAACTTCTTCACAAGAAATAGGATCATCTATATATAGCCCTCAGAAAATGTGTACGAAATGGTGTCAAAATATCTTCAAAGGCACCAAATTCAAAATCACAACAGATAAAAACGGCAAAAAAATAAAAATAAACGATCGCATGGTTCACTCATGCAGCCATTTGATTCACTTCCATTCCGAAACTAGATTTTCTCATAATTTTGAACAACAATATAACAGATTATTTATGAAAGTCCTCTAGAAGTCAGTTTTTTGTGTGAAAAATCATTTACAATCGTCTTTACTTGCTCGAATGATATCTTGCATTGTTTTGCCTTCTGTTTCCCTAGATCCTTATCTAGGATAATGCATGATCAAGCAGAGATGACCAAATAAACATACTTCTAGTTTCCTAATCCAATTTAATGATGGTTGCGTCTAGCTTACTAAACATAGCATAAATGATACAAAAAAATTATTCCAGTTGTCTTTGACCTTTACTCCATTTCTCAATCAGGAAAAAAGAGAAAACAAGCTGTTGAAAATGAAGGGAATTCTATGCAGCAAGCCAAGGACGGTCAGAACACGGGAATTCTGATCAGGCAACTACCAGCCAGCTTGATGAGGGCAGTGCACGTGTTGAGAATAATGTGCAGATGGATCCTGTTTGTGAATTTGGACAAGGAGAACCTAATGTTCAAATGCAAAAGGTTGCGAGGATGATTGGCCCTTTCATTGAGGTAGGCAGAAAAAATAAAGCTTTGAATGTGGCTAAGGCACCGGTGGCAAAATGAATTACACCACAACCTATTGTGAAGGATAAAGTGCAAAATAAGAAGTTAGGGGTAGGTATTGATTCACCGAACTTGCAAGGAAATGCAGATTTTGAAGCTTCCAAAACGAAGCCAGCAAGTAATGAAAAGCTTAAAGAAAGCTTGAAGTGCAACCATCTAAAACTTTGAAGAAGGATAAGAAGAGGGAAAACACCCTCTCTATATCATCATGAAGATTGCATCGTGGAACATAAGGGGTCTCCATCAACCCCTTAAACAAAATGGGGTTTGTCACCTCATTAGGGAACACAATATTGATGTTATGGCAATTTTGGAAACAAAACTTGATCATACGAGGTTCCAATGAGTTATGATGAACAAGTTTAGCGGTTTTTTGCAAGCAAATTGTTTCTCTACGCACCAAGCTGGTTGGGTTTTGATTTTGTGGGATCCTTCGAAGGTGAGATTAGAAGTTATGGAGACTACTTCTCAAGTCATCCATTATCAAGCTACTTGCAAGGTAACATCAATTACTTTTCATGTTAGCTTCGTTTATGGCTTTCATACTATTGTAACCTGAAGGTCACTTTGGAGCAACATTATGGAGTTCGGGTCGAATCACTCTTTGCCTTGGTTGATTCTTGAGATTTTAACAATGTTCTTAAGAGTAATGAAAGACGCAATGGAGCAGACGTTACCTCATACAAAACCTTGTATGGGACATTTGCGAGGAAAGAGATTAAAGAAGCACTATTTAGTATTGGAGATGACAAATCTCCGGGGCCGAATGGTTATTCTTCATATTTCTTTAAGAAGTCTTGGGAGATTGTTGGGAGAAATTTCATGGATTCGATTGAAGAATTTTTCTCCTCGAGGTCTCTTCTTATGCAAACTAACCACACGGTCATTGCATTGGCACCGAAGGCTACTCATTCACCTACTGTTGGGGACTATCAACTGATTGCTTGTTGCAACATGTTCTATAGAGTTATAACCAAGATTCTTGCTTCTCATTTGTGGCCTATTCTTGATACTATTGTTAATCAAGCACAAGCTGCATTTGTGAAGGATCATACTATGATTGAAAATATTCATCTCGCTCAAGAACTTTTGAGACAATATAATCATAATAGAGTTGCTCCTAAATGCCTTCTTAAGATTGATCTAAGGAGGGCATATGATTCGATCAATTGGGACTTTCTTAGATCCGTTCTTGAAAGGTTGGGATTCCCTAGAAGATTCATCTATTGGGTGATGGAATGCATTACTACACCTTCATATTCCATTGCACTAAATGATGGCTTGCATGGGTTCATTAAGGGGAAAAAGGGCCTTCGGCAAGGTGATCCTATTTCTCCCTTTTTGTTTGTGTTATGCCTTAAATATTTTTCAAGCAAGTTAAAGGGAGCAACCAAGAATAGCGATTTCAACTATCATCCAAAATGTGGTCCCCTAAAGATTACGCAATTGGCATTTGTGGATGACTTAATGTTTTATGCTAGAGGAGACGTAACTTTTGTGCGCATCTTGATGGATTGTCTATCTCACTTTGGGGATAATTCGGACTAAAGATGAATACTGCCAAATCTAGCCTATATACAGCTGAAATTCATGGGCAAGAGTTGGAGGACATCCAAGAGTTAACGAATATACCGAGGGGTTCAATGCCATTTTGTTACTTGGGCATTCCACTTGCAGCCGAAGAACTTAAAGTCAGCTCTTATGCTCCATCTATAGACAAGATTTCAGCATATATTTGTTCATGGACAAGCTCATCGATGTCCTATGCAGGGAGAGCCAAACTTGTAATATCTATGCTTCAAGGTGTTAAATGTTTTTTGTTGTCTATCATATCGATCCCAACTACAGTTACTTCGAGAATTATTACACTTTGCCGAAACTTTCTTTGGGGATCTAAAAAGCCGTTGGTAGCATGGACAAATGTTTCCTTTCCGAAAAGTGAAGGGGGGCTTGGATTAGAGACATCAAATGCTGGAATTCTGCTTAGCTTGCAAAATCACTTTGGAACATCCATAACAAGAAGGATTCACTTTGGGTTGTTCATTTTACCGGTTGTGCTATGGACACTATTATGAAAAATGCTATGTACATATAGCATTTCCCACATTTTACTTGGCCAGTAAAGAGTAATGTATATGTCAACTTGTAATAAGCTTTTCCAATTTTCTGGTGGCAGATAATACTTTGAACCCACCAACAAAATCGAAATTTATAGTAAGAGGGGAGGTTTTTGAAAATTTAGGATAAGGAAGGGGTGTCTTTTTTATTCTCATAAACCTTAGGGGTGTCTTTGTAATTAAATATTGTTGAAAAAATAATGTTATAGAACTCGTAAGCCCAACATAAAAATATCTTTTATTTGTAATTTTGTACCGATAATCTTATAATTATATCTGAACAGCTTTCTTCTTCAAATTCCGACTTTGTATCTGCATTCACCACCGCCATTTGAGCGCTTGGAAGTGGTAAGAACTACTCTCTGTGTGTGTGAAGAAACAAGAAATGAAATCCATTTTTCTTTGCTCAATTACATGGTATAATTCTACAACAATGATATATTTTTTTTTTTTGGGGGAAATTCATAAAAACATCCACACAGCTTTCTTATTATCTAATCCTACAGTAATTCTGAGAGCTTATTTTGCTTTTTTTTTTTTTGGTGATTTATTGGTGCAGATATTGTTTATATTAAAGGAGAAACGAAATGGATATGTCATGTGTTTATGGGCAATATCCCAATTCTACCTTTGGGAAGCCCACCGCCTCTCCAAGTTCACTCTTCACGGCTCAGTTTCTAGCAGTGCCTCAAAATAGCGGAATCCGTATTACCAATATCAAATTCTCGCCTCGTATAATTGCGTCTAGAGCAGCATTGGATTCAAAGGACTTTAATGTGGATGTTGAGCTAGGCAATGATACATCCGCAAGTACAAGTAATAGTAGTGGTGGTGGCAATCTGAATGGGAAGGCTGCCAAAAGGTCAGGGACCACAGCCAGAGGACGCCGGTTGTTGAGGGTTCGAGAGGAGAAGAGGAAGCGCGAATATGACCATCTCCGTAACTATCCTGCTTGGGCGAAGTCATTTTTTCTCCTCTCATTACAATTTTGTTGATTGCAATTTTGCAATGCAATAAGTGAATGAGTATTTTACTTGTGTTAAGTACAGGGTGTTGGAAGATGCTTGTAAAAATGATTCGGAGCTTCGAGCTGTTCTGGGAGATAGCATTGGTAACCCAGAACTTATGAGAAAAAGAGTAAGTTACAGTTTGTTCAAATTTTGTCCAACTGTATGATGAGTTTGAGTTGGTTTTGTTTTGTACTACTAAATGCTTTACGCTTAGTTGATAGATAATGTTTGGTAGATTACTGAGCCACTCTCAGTATCTGCATTATTTGATGGAATGAAATATTTTTTTCCAATTAATAGAAAATCCGCTATGTTAAGAATTCAAGAGTCCAATTAAGTCTACTACAAACAGTCATAGAGATACTCTAAAAGCATATCCACTATGCTGTTTGTTAATAGTTTGATAATTGCCTAGATTATAAGCCACGCTCTTACTACCATCTATTGTCTAATGATTGACTTTAGGGAGTGATGGCGCAGCTTAGATACACCATAGCTACTGGGATTGACAAAGGTTAGAGAAAGGTGAACCATGACTAACATGTATCAACGGAGTTAGAAATTGTATAATAACTTTTTGTTTGACAGAATTAGAGGATCCAATTTGATTTATGACACATATTGAGTTCAGCAGTTGACTCTGCTATGTATTTCGATGGTCATACCTGAAAAATGTTAACAAAGTTGTATAGATATGTTAGTGAGCTTGGACTAGGGTTCATATAACCTCCCTTGTAATTCGCGCAGGGCATTTTCAAAGGTGTTTTCTTTGTGTTTCACTGTCAATTGTAAACCTGAAAAGGGTTGGACTGACATGTAAAGAAATTGTTTTGAGTACCTGGGCATATGCTGTAAAAGAATCGACCTTTAGCTTTTGTTTTTGCTTCAAAACCAGTGATTTCATCCTTTCCTAAGCATAAAACTCTCTATTCATGAATTTTGTTCTTGTGTTTAAATTCTGTAACCTGCTGCTTATATTGTTGATAGGTTGAAGAAAGAGTTCGACAGAAAGGGCAGAATTTTCAGAAATCCAAAACAGGATCAGTCCTTGCCTTCAAAGTCAGCTTTAGAGAGTAATGCACCTCTTACGTAGACATTTAGACAAACATGCATTCACTGTCCCTATCTGTTTATCTCATTTCAGTGCCTAAATTTGCACTGAACTCTCTGAAACTCCTTTCCGCAATATTATTCTTTTGCCGTTTTTTATTAATCAGAACTTATATCAGTGTGATTGTGGATCAAGTGAGGTAGTAGTTGCATCCCCATGATAGTGTTTCTTATATTTACCTTGGTGTTTGACTTTTATCTTAAGAGTTTTTGTTCTCTGCTTATTAGTTAAACTGGATGTCAAGTTAGAGACTAATGGACATATACACCGATTTTTAATTTTCCTTCATTCTTATATTACGGATAAACTATGTATGTTTCATAGGCTAATCCAATTAGTCTTTAGTACTTTGGTCCATGGCTCTCATTTGTTTGATTGTCAGGAAACATTTGCAGTTGAAAAACTAAATTGTCACTCTTTTACTTCAATGCTTTGATACGCCTCTGGAAGGCTATAGCAAGCAACCACTGACTGAGTTGGAAAAATGAAGAAAACATTTTTCGTTCTTGAGTAGTTTCCTTCCATGTAGATTGCCAAGATACTGAAATACCGACCACACGTTGAAGGGAAGTTAAGGAGAAATCATAAAGAGTGCCTCTCTTCAACCAGATTGCTCAAAGACTAAATTCTAGACCTTTCGTAGGAATGCTATCAAGGAGATATTATAAATTTATAACTGTGCTTTTGATAGAGCTTTTCGCCAAAAGATGGTCATAATCCAAATTGAAATAATTTTCATTTTCTTAATCAACCAGGAAATTTCAGACTTGGGATAGGGGATTGGTTGATTGGTTTTTCACTGAACGCTGCTGTGCAGTTGGGGTAAAAACTTGTTATGCTTTATTGCATACAAATACTTAGCATTGGATAAATTGATATTTGACACATTTGAACTGCTGTAAAATTGCACCTATCTACATTTTTATGAAGGGATGTCTGTCCACAACTGCTTATTGTATTTTTTGGATAAGTTCAGGTCCTGTATCAACCTTCTGTTACCCATTTTGTTACGCAATTATTGTTTGATCTCATTCTTATTCATTCTGCACTATTTACTATTCTAATTTTGGCCCTGCACCATCACTAAATCATAATACCCTGGTTAAAGCTTTTGAGTTTCTAGCATGCCATGTGGCATCATTTGCTGTTACTTTTATCATTTCTAAATTGGTTAAGAAAACCTTTACAACATAAAATTGTAAAGTAGAGGGAGAAAAGAGAACAATATAGTGTCATATCGTGGGTTTGTTTGGCATTCATCAAGTTCTCTTTAAATTATATGGGTCAGTAAATCCTTTAATCATTTTTCGGTTAATGTTTTTTCTATGATTATGACTTGAAAAGGAAATTCTTAAGGGCAATGCTTTATTATATATGTTCCTTTTTTAATTTTTTTGTAGAAGTAGCCTGTGTATAAATAGTATTCAATGTATTTTGATGCACTATAGACATGAATTTTCTCTGGATGAAGAAGAGAAGACACAAGTTGACCTGAATTTATGTGACAAAGTCTAACCATCATTGGTGCATATTATTGTACTCTGTTGAACTATCATTTTTTGGCACTTGATGCTTATTCAGTTTATATAATTGCCAGTTTTAATCCTCTAGATTCCTACATATGGTTTGAATTATATGGATCGCCGTTGGACCGAGATGTAGATCTTCTTGGTAGTGTACGTATATTTCTATTCTATTATTCCTATTCTACTATGTTCTTATTGACCATTAAAATTTCTGAAAAAAAAAAAAATTCTTAATTTTTTGTATCTGCAAGATGCTATTTTACCTGAAGTGTTTGATAAACGTGGTTTTCTTATGTGACAGGTTATTCAGTCATGGTATGTGATGGGTCGCTTAGGTGCATTCAATTCATCCAATCTACAGGTTCCGTGTTTCTTAACTGCGTGCTTTGACTATGTTATTAGTATCTCCCTTTTCATTGTCGTCCTGATTGATTCGTGCTTTAAATACAGATATTAGGTATGTTTCTCTGCATTTTTGGCAATATCATGCTTACTCTAAGGGTCCGTTTGATTGCAAATGTGAAAAATTGGTGGAAAGGAAATGTTTTAATGTTTTACAAGGAATTGAATTGCCTTGAAATTGTTTTACTGGGAATTGTAATTAATTGTGTTTGATTGGTATAATTTTTTACCTGGTCCATTTGGCTTTGTTCTTCATGAAAATTGTCAATTCAAGGGATAAAATTTCTTACAATTGGGGATAAAATTTGTTTAGATTGCCAAAAAATAAAAAAAATTGGTGTTCGTTTGATTTTGTTTTATATGAAAATTGTCAATATAAAGAATAATCTTTTTTACAATTGTGGATAAATTTTGTATCCGTTGCCAAAAAAAAAAAAGGAAAAAAAAATAAAATTAAAGTAACCAGGTGCACGTGTGGGTGGGTGGGTGGGGGGGTTGGAATTTGTTTTCCAAGGCAAAATTTCCTATTTCCATTTTCCATGGAAAAAAGTGGCTATCAAACATAGCCTAAATTTTCCCCTTTCTTTGTCGAAGAACTTTGCACTTAAATTTCTGGCTAAAACTTTAAGCATTGGTCAAATTGAATAGTTTAGTTTCATGATCTCAACAACGTATACGCGAGGACTAGAAGTTGTAAGGATAATCACATTCTATATGCTAAAATAGACTGGACCTACATAACCTTCTCATTACGTCGACAATTCACTCGATGATCAGGTGAAGCAGATCCGTCAGCTTTATATGGCTCCTTTCCTCCTCCCTAGATAACTGTTCATGTAGGATTTCAAACCGACCTTCCCTTGAAAGCCCTTTCCCAGTTAGGATTTTTATTTATTTTCTATTGGCAAATGAAGAAATATAAGCCATATTTTTATTATTGTGTCAAAAGTATTGATAGTAATACAAAATATATACGGCTGACTTCTGTTCACATATATAATCTAATTATTTTGAATCTCGAATCCTATACATGGAGAGCAGGCATAAGACCTAGATTTGAGTTTTGCCGCCTCCCATTTATACAGTAATTGGGCAGGGGTCAGACCTGTAATAAAAATGAATCGACCACGTGAGGGAGTGCGTTGAAGACTAAATTTAAATAAATTAATGTGTTCCCTCTCTAACGGATTTGAGTTTTTCCGCCTTCTATTTGTTAAAAAGTTGTGCACGTGTCAGACTTTCTATAAATTGAATTGAGCCAATTATTGTTACTCTTAATTGTCAGAAACATGTAACTCAGTTTTTAATTATTTCAGATGGCAAGTTCATCCATGGAATACAATCCTTTGTACGATGCAGATAAGGGTTTTAAGGTGATGCCTTCATCGTTCCATGATATAAGTAACGTTGAATTCCAGGACAACTGGGGCAGGATTTGGTATGAGTTTTCTGATTGCACTTTTGATGATCACATATCAAATTAGATTCCTCCGATTTTCACTAGGATCTTATTTCCATGGATATGATAACAGGGTAGACCTTGGAACGGCTGATTTCTTTTCAATCGACGTTCTCCTCAATTGCTTGACTGTATTAAGCTCAGAGTAAGCCTTTGATTTCGAGCAAATTCTATGGTGGCACATTAGCATATGGGTTAATCCATTTGTACATAATGGTTTGTACATAATGGATTACCCCCTCTCACATAATGCGCGGGGCCCGCGTGTATTTAAAAATTTCGACAATGTGATCCCCATCCCCATTGTGAATAGTATGTAAAAGATTCGATAAAAAAATTCGGTACATGCAGCATGATCCTTAGCATATATGCTCTCTTCAACTTTGATTGCTATTTTTGTGGCAGGTATTTGGGCATTCAACAGGTAGTTTTTGGTGGGCGCAGAATGGGAGATTGGGAAGAGGGGATGACTAGTACTGACTATGGCTACAAATACTTCAAAATCTGAAAGCCTTTTGCACGAAGAAACAATTTTCCATTGAATGAGGGGGCGGCAAAAGAAATGCTCTAACATGGTGGTGTTCAAACCCACAAGGATAAGGCGATGAGCCTTGAGCTCGACTGACTAAAAACTTGCGTCGCCTATGGAACATTGAGCATTCCAATCTAGTATGAAATTTTTATGTAATGATTTTTTAGAAGCTGACAATAATGCTTGCAATTTTTCAGCTCTTTTTTATGTTAAAAAATCAATTTGCAATTGCTAAATTGCTTCTATATATTCAGCTAAAATGATTCACTCTCCAGAATGCAATTTGATTTAGTTTTGGTACAGGGGTTGAAGTAGGGCGAAAATTTATCTATACAAGTAAAAAAATAAGGCGATAATCGCACATTAATATTTTATTTCAGGAATTATATTCTTTGTATCTATTATTTCTTCAAATTTTTCGACGGACTGAAAGTTTGGTGATGGAGTTCGATTTTGAAATATGCTAAGAGGCTGATATTTATTATTTAATGTTATTCTTTCTTATAATAATTTATTTTTTGCATTTTAGTTAAGTGAGAGCGTCTACGTTGTTACTCATATTTTAGGGTTTTCTGTTCAAGTACTGTCTTTTTATTGTTTTTGGTTGGCCGATTGTTGAATAAAAATAAAAAATAAAAAAAAATATATATATATAATGTTTTTACATTTCATTGTTATTGTGAAAAATGTCCATATCTTTCATTTTTTGGCATTTTCACATTTACTTTCACATTTCATTGCTCAAAAGGTATTTTTCATATATTTTCTCAATTAAAAATTATGAAATAATGAATATGCCATTTTCTTTATATAAAACAAAAAGAAAAAGAAAAAACTAATTACAACCACACTTTCAATATTTTTTTTAAAAAATGCAAATGAGTTCCAAATAAATCATTAAAAGGGAAATTAGTACATAATGTCCACATCTTTCATTGTTATTGCGAAAAAGTCCATACTTTTTGGGCATGCTCATCCTTAGTTACACATTTGATTGTGCAAATCATTATTTACATCCATTTTCATTCAATTTCTCAATAAAGAACTGTGAAATAATGAATATACTCTCCCATTTTAAAAAATTCGAGATTATGATTGCAATTATTTTTTCTTTTTTCCTTTTGTTTGATTTAAGGATAAGGGAATATTCGTCATTTCACAATTTTTAATTAAGAAAATAGTTAAAAAGAACATTTTGTGCAATGAAATGTGGAAATAATGGTGAAAAATGCCCAAAATTGAATTCCACAATAATAGTGTAAGGTGGGAACGTAAATATTAGGAGGTGATTTTGTTGTAATATTCGATTGAAATCAATAGAATATGCTAGCTATATCATCGTTGTTTAGCATGAGATGAGACTTTGAAAAGACTAAAAGAAAATCATGTACTGGTTTAGGTAAATCCATTTTATAGAATTTTTTTTTGATAAATCGAAATATTTCATAACTTTGTTAACTTGACCAAAGTTATCTTTGAGGATAATTAATTGAATGAAATTTGAATGTGA
>CAIGRQ010291041.1:0-18064 GCA_903798375.1 Fraxinus sp. D2006-0159
ATCACTTCGGTAGTCACGTGGCAAGCCAGGGTCCAGCCTGGCGGCACATGGAGGATGAGGTGGCGGGTCTGATATGACCCGTAACAAAAAGCATATATACTAGGGAAATATTTTATAATCTAGATAATGACGCAATCGATGGGGCAGAAATGATTCAGGAAGCCAAGTCTACATTAATTGAGAGCAAGGCTTAATTTGTTATACGTCCATTGCACTTCATTGAGATTGCTGAAAAAGTAGCTGATTTGTCATTCTGAAAAATTATTTTTAAAAAAGAAAAAAGAAATTTTGGATTGAAATTTTGAGAATTATTTTTTATTCCATGAAATTTGATTATTCAATAAAATGGAACGGTTTTACGCTAATATCAAGCAATATAATATTTTTAAGTTGACGAATCTTAAAAATTAATGATATGAATCGAGAATTTTTATCAATTTACATCTAAATAATTTTCTTAGCATTTTTATTTAAATAATCCATAAGAGTTTGATTTTTTTTTTTGGAATATTATTTTTAATTGAAATTTATTTGTTTTAGAATTATAGAATTTAATTTAGTTTTTTTTTGAGTTTTATATTTTTAGAAGTTTTATTTTTTTTCACTTTTGTTTAAATGCAAGAGCTTTGAAAACATCAAAAAATATGTTTTGAATTTCATGTTACAAGTTTAACCTTATTTTCAAAAATAACAAATCAAATAAGTTTTCAATCATACTACACGAACATTAAGGTTGACATAAAACTTGACATAAAGTCACGTAACATTTTATTATTGGACAATTTAAAATACATTCGATTTTTCCAGCCAATCATCTACTATTTAAAATACGCTCCAATTTTCTAGCCCACTTTCAAGTAAGAGAAAAGATTCGGAAAATTTAAAGAGAAATATATTCTCATAATCAATATCAACCATGTACCATCAATCACCAGCCTGTATGCTTCTGGCTTGTAACGAATGCTAGGAGACAATTTTCCAATTGGATTTCACTTCACACTTGCATTAAAACTCCAGTAATCTTCTTCAATTCACAACCATAATCGATAATTCAAAAGTCCCACAATTAAAAATGAATGAATCGATTTAGAAATAGAAAATACTGATGATTCGGTCCCTATCAGATTTTAACAAATCATCATTTATACACAAAAAATCCAATCGCAACGCAATACATTCAGTACAAATCTATGTATGCAGAATATGAAGATTGAACTCACGAGTAGGTTCCAACTAGAGGACCGAGGAGGAGGGTAGCGCTGATCCTCTGAGATCTTGTGACTAATCTTATCCTGTTTTTAGTAAGGTGTTATCATTTTATTACAATAACTTTTGCTGCTGACGTGATTAATTTTATTTGGAATTTAGGTGTTACGCATTAATAACCAATTTTATTTGTAGTTACCTAATGTTACAGGTACGAACGAAAGTCATGTTTGAATTGAAATTGATCGAAAAGGATGATTATATCTTTTATTCCTGTGTCATTTTACCCAATATTTATTCTGTTTAAAAGTTTAACTGGAGTAATAACCCGCGATGACTGACAAAAAAGGGCTACTCCTAGCCTCCTGTCCCTGAATGTGTCTGTCTACCTACTCGTGTTTGTAGCTCGATCCCTTTTGCTCAACGAAATCAAAATTTGCACAGAAAATAATGAAAACACAAGTAAACTAGCTAATCAAAGGATCAAAAGCAAACAAATTCTACATCTGTTTACAGGCAAACATAGCTAAATAACAAATAAATCCAATTCCCCTTCTACACTAACCAGCTAAAAAAAACATAAACGAACAGAAAAGTTATGTCTCTTAATCGTTTGCTCATAGTTTCACAGCCCAGGTAACTAACCTCAGAGAACCGGCTAGAGTTTGATATTAATCTTTGACGACCATATGGTGTTAAAGCACCACAGAAGTTCTCGAGAAGTCTCTAAAGAGACTACCTATTATGATATAGAGATTACCAACCAGTTTTGGGACGTTTTATTCCACTGGACGAAAAGGGAGATACACTGCCCCTTGGATGTGGACTCTCTTCTCTGAAATTATTCAGCATGGCTAGTTCTCTAAGTTGCTGTCTCTTGTACATGTCTTCTGCATCATCCTGTAATTGAGGCCAAAAGAAGAAAGTTATATAGGCGTACCTTTGCATCGACATCTGATGATTCTTACTCGCCATTATATTGACATTGCTTCAATTTGAAACATGTTCATCCAACATGCTTATAGTTAATTCCTGATGAAACTATGGTTCCCTCAATGATCTAACCTATGATTGAGTTGATGGCATTCTATGATCTAGAAGACAACTATGAGAGAACCTCCAATTCACGATGCAAAATACAACTAAGACTTTGCAGCTTGTGAAAGAGATGAGACGATAATATGAAGGCACAAACAGAGGATTATGAATTCTTTTTGTAGCTAGTAATGGACAAGGTTTGAGTTTTTTTTTTAATCATGTTTGGGAAGTATTTATAAATGGTTTAAATAATAAATAGTTAAAAATGAGAGGTGGATAAGTGTGTAGTACTCGTGGATGTCTTGAAATATGTGAATAAAAAGTGACATGAATGTAATATTGTTAGTCTATCTAATACTTCGTACTAAAAATGTCATAAATGAAGAAGTAGTTTTACCCTTTTAAAGCATTCCCTATTACTTATCACGCTCGTATAGGTATTCATCATGCTCTCGATTCCATGTGTCCAAAATTCATTTTTTTTTTTTTAAATTTCTAGATCTCAACAAATAAATAACATAAAGAATGATCTAATAAATACCACGGGTTGGAGCAGCTCCTCAATAATCCCCTTAGCTTGCTTCAGCCTCAAGTCCACAACATTGGCAGGTAATTCTGCCTCTATCAATATGTGCAGCTGCTCATTTAAATGCTCATAGCCTGGTCTTCCCCTCAGGCTTTCTTCCTTAAATCGAACCCATAAATAATGAATTAAGGATATTCACAAGGGCAAGCACATTCCCAATGACAAAAATTTAGGACATCATTTACATAAATAATTTGATTAAAAATCAAAAGAAAATTACTTTACCCTGCCAGTATCTTTTATGGAACCCTTTCCTCTGATAAACACACGGCAGCCAGTAGAAGCTTCAACTCGCTTAAGGGAATTGCCTCGAGGACCTAAAAGTCTTCCCACGAAATTGAACTGTTGTCCAAAGAGAATGTAATAAGTCTTGGTTCTATTAACTAATTTAGAAAAACGAGTAGTGATTCAAATTCAAAGATTGTGCTTCTGTGTAATTAAATTAAATTTAAGAGCTTCAAATGACTTACATTTGGATATCTATCAACAGGTATATCCAAGCGCATTACTCGCTTCACTACGAATGAACTGGGACTTCCCCGTGCCGATTGCCAGTCTATGTTCATACCCTGTGGTCCACCCAATTTCTGTTGAACAAAATTATTTTATTATAGGTTGGCATAAAGACGTGTCTTAACCTTGAAACTATGACCAAGTAGGGCATATTAATTGAGTGAACTTTAGAAGCAACCTCTGATTAATGGATATTGTGCATATTTGATTGCTGGAAGTAATGCTCTTCTAAATGGTCTTGCAGTTTTCTCGAGTCAAGGTGGACTCATTTCCAGGCATTATTGTCATGCAACAGAATTCCGTAAAAAAAATACATTATGGAGGATAAAGTACAAGTTTCATACTGCTGTTTCATTCACACTTCAATATTTGCAAAGAAAATTCTCCAGCCGATGTTAGGCAACACATCTAATGATATTGTTACTATAACTCATTCCTTCATATCTTACTTTCCAAGTATGTTTGGACATGTTACTTTTACTTAGTTTTAAGTAAAAAAAAGTTATTTATTTTGAAAGTAATCCTACCTGATAGTCAAAATAAGTAATCACTTATTTCAAACTTTTACCGAGTGTTCAAACACTCCTATATACACTTTTTTCTGCCGGGACTTTCTCAAGTTCAAGGTTCAACATGGATAAACTTGGCCCATATGCATCAAATCAGACACAACCAAGCAAATAAAAAGAAAAATATCAGTTGTAAAGAACACAGTGAGAAAAATGTGATATTGCCTAAAGATGATTTAAAACAATAGTACATTATGTTGGCTATTAAATTTCAGCTCACCTCAGGCTGAATGCCAATCCAACCATTTCCATTCCAGCTACCTAAACCCACTCCAACATCCGGCATCATGTTCAAAGAAGCCACTGGACTTGGACTACCACGCTGTAGTCTATCATAGTCATTAAAAGGTTGGCTAGAGATTTTTCCAGAAACTCGTAATATTTCTGTTATCATAGTAACAGTTAAGATTGTTAGTAAACTCTAATACACGAGATTAGATGTGAAGGATTTTCTAAGGACAATTCTTCCAAATTCACTATCAGTCTCCAAATAGAAAAAGTTTTACAGATTAAAAATAGAATCATCCACAAGCAAATTATTCATTTATCTATAAAAATGAGAAGGAATGTCGATTTAGATTAATCTTTAGAACTTAATCTTTAACTATTGTAATTGCTCTTTTACACGAAGAATCTTTTCAGGGAACATTACGCTGTAATTTTATCAACGAACATAATACAGTTATCGTGAACAACATATTTGTTGTACTTTTAACGCATAACAAAAGGAATCGATTTGAAGAAGGCACTCTCTTGCTTTAGACATGTAATGTAAAAAATCCCACAAACTTTCAGCGTTACGTTCGATGCCATAAAATCAAGTAATTCTATTATTAGTAAATATCATTAAAGCCTTTTGACGTAACGGCTAGCTGTCAATTAAGAACAAAATGGCTTATGAATTGTGCTCTATCTTGTGAAGAATCTTTATCGAAAAATGAAACTCTCGTGACGCACGTAATAAACTCTTTTGACCAACATATTTTTGTCGTATTCTTAATGTAAAACAAAAGAATAGTCTTGAAAATGGTAATATCGTGCTTTAGACACGAAATGTATGTGAATAAAAATTTCCACCAACTATCCATAGCACGTTCCACGCCATTGAAAGCAAGTAACATAATTCTATTATTGCGAATCAAATCACTAAAACTTCCTTAGCTGGCTATAGATGCTAAATGTATGTTGAAATGGTAATTGGAATTTCATCACAGAAGCACAATGCAACTGTTTTAAAAAGAATTAATCCCAGTAATCTTAGAGATGCAGATTCAATCCTAAAAATCAAATTTAACTATCCCAAACTATTTCAAGAAGCAAAAAATGTAAAAAAGCTCACTTATAAGTTAATTTTCTGTTCTATATAAATTCATATCCATTTAACTCATGATATGCTTAACCATCTAAACACTAAAACCAGAAGAAAATCATGACAAATAGCAAAATTGAAATGCCTAAAATACTGAAACCAGATCCAAAATTTGATCATAGGGGCAAACCTTGATCCAAGAGCCTGCTGCATATAGGAAGTACTTGCATGAATGGCTGTAGCTTTTGCCTCTCTGCCAGCAGCTCTGTCAAGTGCTGACTGAAGAAATTGAAAACACCATTAAAGAATCAAAATTACACAACAGAACAGGATTTTCAGATTAAAAAAAAAACCCAGGAATCTTAACTCAAAACACAATGGATTGTACCTTTCAACATCTGTATTGCTCCTTATATGTGGAGGAGGAAAACTTCTTGCAGGAGAGAAGTTTAAATTTTGGGGATACAAACTAGACATGACTAATATATGTGTAAAAAGGAAAAATCTGAAAATTTTCTGTAGAGAAGAAGACTGAAGAAGATCAATAAATAGAAGGGGAGGAGGGCTGCAGAAAAACAGTGTCTAACTTCTACTGAAAATCCCTGAAAAAAATGGAGTAAAAGGAGGAGCAATGAGGTAAAAATGTGAAATTGGAGGCTTAAATGGCTGTAGATACATATATATATGCACAGGTATGAGAGAAGGGTAGAGGTGGGGTGGGTTGGGGTGAGGGAGACGGAAGAGGCGTTGGCCTCTTATGTAAGATTTTGTTGGTTAAGGCTTCAATGCATTCATCAGGACAGTCTATCAGTATATTTTTAGTGGTAAAATTTGTGGACTACGCGCCATCTCTGTGAGTGGTCCTAAAAATTTAAACTTCAAGCAGAATTTTTATTTTGATTGTTAAACTTTATTGTGCTCGAATTTGTTTCCAAACTTGAAGATTTACTACAATTCGATCCCTCTATTCAAGTTCATTAGTTTGATTTTAAAAATGGTGGCCGAAGTTGTTACCAAACTTGAAGATTTATTACAATCTGATCCCTCTATTCAAGTTCATTAGTTTGGTTTCAAAAATGGTGGTCGAAGTTGTATGTATATCTTTTTGTTATTTAAAGTAATGGACATGGATGAAATTATTAAATTTTAACGAACATTCAAGTGCAATGACTTGATTATAACAAAAAAATATATTCAATTACTATTTTGTGATAAGATGAAGTTCATAAACCTACATTCCTTGTTTGATTTTGGTTTTCTAAGAGATGATTTCCTAAAATATTGGATGGTTAAAAAATAGTGAAAGTTATGGGCCCACATAAGAAAAAAAATTATTTTACGAGGAGAATGTGATTAAAAATGAGTTTGAAGAAAAATGATTTGGAAAAAATCAAAATCAAGGACGAAATTTATGTAATTTTTTTTTTTTTTGCAAGTGATTTTCTTTAGTTTTTAGTCTAGGAGCTTACTTTTATAAAATGTACTTCAATTTTTTGAGCTTAGAGCGTGTTTGGCTAAGGTAAAAAATTTAAATAACTTTTGCCTTCAAATATGTTTGATAACTTGCCCTTTGAAAGGAACTCTTAGCTACTATGAAATAAGTAAATTATTTTAAACTTTATTTTGTTTGAAAATTTACTTATTTACTTCTAAGTGGGTATTTTTAGCTTGGCAAAACTTGCTCGTTCCGGTTGGCATACAACGTACATGCAATACAAGTATATCTCAAATTCTCAATCACTGTTTATGAAAGGACAAAAGTACCAATCTTGATTTGTTTTGCACCAAACATGACGCATGTAAACCAATGAATAAATATCTATTATTTTCTTTAATAATGTTTGTACTGCTTTTTAGGGGTTTCTCGTGCTTCTCGTTTCCCTGTTCATCTTTATCAGGACTACGTTAGGGGTACATAATATTTTACCTGTCATAATGGACAGATGACAACTCCAATAGTGAGGCGTTCATCTTTTTTATATAACTCTTACACAGTATCATTAGTGCTAAGCACAAGTCTAAGAGACATTCAAATATCATTAACTGATAAATCATCTTAAAAGCAAGCACACGACATTATTTATAGACCGATGGTGTTATTTAGTATTATTAATTAATATTGAGACGTAATTCAATAAATGTGGTAACATTATTAAGTCAAATCTACGGTGCATTGCACGCACAATCTTTCTATTTATTTTTTTATAATATGATGCATGTAAGAGTTGTGCTGAATATCAATGTCTATTATACGACTTAACTATACGAAGTACCCACCATCATAAATCATAAACTTATACAAAAAACAAAACTAAGCAAACTCACATTTATGAATTAATTATATATAAAAAGACATTTTAATTTAAAGTCAGCCAATGTGGTCTTCTAGACCAACAAATATCTAAGCTTATTTATTATCAAGCCCTTGTTTCTTCTATTGATGTTTGATGCTTATTTATTAACAAGATTGGACAAAAATAGCAAATATATTCTTCTTATAGGGGTTGGGGGGTCCATTTTCATGTTTGCAAGGGAAGAATGAATGGTTTTAAATCTAACAAGATGCATACTTAGTAATCAGTCTTTATCTCAGGCACAACTTATTGATTGATAAAGACTTGATTTTCTGTTATTGTAATTTGTTATTCAATTTTTCGAGTGAAGATATTACACTAAGGTATCTAATTAATAAATTAGCGGTAATTCACGATTTCGTCGCATGACAAATTCAAAATTTAAATCTTATTAAATTTTGAAAACGTGTTCAAAATAATATGTTGATTCATATGGATATTTTAATTCTTATATCCACCTTACTTTCATTGATCAAGAATTATGAAAACTAGGTCACGACTACGAATGTTTAAAACTTGAAAATATATATGCTCTAAACTTAGATAGTTTATTTTGAATATTTGCATAACCCTTCAAAAACATAACTCAAAATGCAACTCATTTTTTTTTTAAGATTTTACAAGTGTTAATTTAATAAGTGATCAATTTTTCTTAATTTGAACTAACAACAACATATTAGGTATGTTACACAAATCTCCTAATTGCCATGTTAGGTATGTTACACAAATCTCCTAATTGCCATGTACTAATATTCATACAATATGATGTAACTATCTTTATGCAAATTGGCAATCGACTTGTTGTGCAAAATTAAACAATAAAATAGAAAAGAAGAAAACAATAAGAGTGACACAAAGAAATTTAAGTGGTTCAACAATGTGCCTACGTCCACTACACGATACAAAAGACCCATTAACTTCAAAATAGGATTATATGGTATTGTTTATATAGAACTTAATCTGAAATTATCATTGCAGTACAGTAACGTACTATGGGGACTTTGCCTCCGCACCCCCCAACTTATATGTGTTAGGTCCGGGCCTATCGGCTCATCTCCTCGGCTCCATCAACCAACCCTTGTGCACAAAAACTATGCACCACCTTAACAATCAACTTAAACCCTCATTCTTTATTCAGATTTGAGATAGATCATGAAAAAAAAAAATATCGTCGGGCAATTCTCTTCTTTCATTTTTAAAAAATACTTTTAAGTCACCCAACTTGGAGCAAACGTCATTTTAGTTAAACTTGATTTTGTTCCATAGTTAACACTCAAAGAAATTGACAGAGTAGAATTCATTTGTCCTAAATTTAGACATAAAGAGAATCCAGCAGCATAGGATACTCCTGACTCCTGCGTGCTTGAATAGTACATGGCAGTGCACATTGGGCCTCAGACAACAATGTGTGGATCGCAATACAACTTTCACCAATTATTAAATATCATACAAATCTTACGGAACCCTTCCTCTATAACTATTCTTGTTTTAAAAAGGTCATCCCAAAAAGTAACACACAAAATCATGTCTATTACTCTGTTTTTTTGCTACCCTTTTTATAGTACGCCATTACCTATGGATTCCATTCCGTGGGGGTTTTATAAATAAACAAAAGGAATGTTCAGGTACACCTAACTTAATCAAACACTATTTTCATTTCATATACCGTCGTATAATCATACGTTAAAATGTAGTTGAAAAGTAGTTTTTGATTCGAACGCGAGGTACTTCACTTTTGGACCAGTTGTGAGCGAGGATGAGTTCGAGCCCTAGACACAATAGTTCATAGTTACGTATTCTTAACAATCAGTGTGTTTGGATCACATTATTTTGAAAAAATGTATTCTGGAATAGTAAATTGATGAAAAATGTATGATTGAAAAAGAAAGAAAAGTTATTGATATAATGAAAAATATTATTTTATTGAAAAATGTGTGGTTGAAAATAAATAGAAGAATGAAAATGAAAATTTTAATGTGTACCAAACAGGGATTTAATTTTCATCGTGTTATAGTCCTGCATCACATAAAAATATTATTTTATTGAATATTTTGTGGTTGAAAAATGAGAATGAAAAATTTAATACGTACCAAACAAGGCCTGGACTACAAATATATGATAGTTTAAAACCTGAGTTCTCTATGAAATTATTGAAATTGTGTGTTGATGGTAAAAATTGCATTAAACGATTTTATTGATGAAACAATTACAAGCAACAATCAAATGTAAATACAATCAACAAATCTTTTCACCTAAATAAGAGTTTCATCACCTAAATTCACTAGTTTAAATGTTTCGATTAGAATAAGAGAATAAATAGCTATTTGAGAGTGAGATATTTGAATTGCACGCTTAATTTTTCAAAGGGGGGTATTTATAGATTTCCTTTCAAGTATTGGGGTAATCTGATCATTTTGGAAGGGGGGGTGACAAGTGGCGATTCCTTAATGGCCACCTTATAATAAATTCAGTTAAGAAATCACGATTTACTCACTTAAAGAGTGTGTATGATAGATATTATTAAGGAAAAATGTATTTTAAATAGTGCTATGATAAGAAATATGTGATTAAAAATTAAGAAAAAGTTATCGATGTGATGAAAAATATTATTTTATAAAAGAATGTGTGGTTGAAAATAATTTTTGAAATAATGTATTTTTAGATAATGTGTGTCAAACGAGGGCCTTGTTCATGTGCCCCTATGGACAAACTGTAGCCAGCAGCCTGCAACTTTTATGCAAGCCTTTTGCTTCTTTCGCTTCGCTGATAATTAACTTGGTTCTTAAATTGGCCTTTCGAGGGCTAACAATGTATGTGATAGGTAAAAAATAAAAAAGTTGTGCAATAGAAATTTTTGACTTATTTGAGTTCCAAATTAAAGTCGTTATAAAAAAAATTTATGTACCTTGACTATGTTGAATCACCTATGTTTAAATCAGTATTCTAAAAGGCCTAATTGGGCTCCGGGCTCGAAGAAAATGCCTTGCATAGCAGCAACGTGGGGATATGCACCTATGCCATTTTGATAAGTGAATTTAGCTAAATTTTAAAAAATATACACAAATATTGGCAACAATGTTAACCTATGATATTAAACTCAGTTAAACCAATGATGTACAATTTCGGAAAATTTCCCAAGCACAGGGAAATTCTTCACAGAATTCCTACAGAGCAACACCTGATTCGCAAGTGTTTTTTTTTTTTTTTGGGTGCCAACTACCAATGGAACTGCGCCAAGTGTCTCCCGTATGAATTTTGTGAAACTTTCCTTGTATGCATAACATTACTCTGTCCTTCAAAGTGACAAAAGATTGATATAAAGGTTCTGTCATTGATATACAGTGATACAATTTCTAATCGACCTTTCACATTGTTGCAAGATGCACAAAATAAATACACATTGAACATGCCCCTCAAAGCCATCCCCACATCTCCCAAGTAAAAAAAGGGAAAAATAAATAAATAAATAACACTTTCTGCTGCATTCGAGACAATGAAAACAAAATTAGAGGTAATAACAAGAGCAACATCGATACAAATTCCAAACCTTCTCTATGGGATAGAAACCAAATCAAAGCCACTGATAGGAAAATCAACTATGTCTTCTCAGATCTTCTGCTGGCATTTGGATATAGGGGTTTGGTGGGGAAATAGTTTCAGGAACCTCTTTGGGCTCGAGGGAAGGCACAACGCGAGGAGAGACATCCGGAGTCACTTGAGAAATTGCCCCAATGGGAACAGTAGGAGTAGGAGGAGGAGAGAGGAAAGGCAATGTGCCTAAGGGCTGTTGATTAGCGCCTGTAGAAACCTTAACAGGGTAGACTTCAGTTACCTCTTCACTACCTTCATCCAAATACACTACATCCTGCATGGTGAGCTGGTGGTACTCAACAATTTCTCTTAGGAAACGGTTCTCCCGTGCATAAACTGAATTCTCTTGTGCCAGTCGAGCTTTTTCAGCTAGAAGAGTCTCAAGTTGAAGCCTTATCTGATAACCAAATATTTCCATAAGACTTGCTCAATATATATCATGAATATGTTGAAATCATAAACACCGAAGCATAACAAACTCGTAAGAAAATAAAATAGAAACTGTACTAGTAATGATGGAGATTTACAAATGCATTCTAAGGGGAGGAGGAGGGGCTTAAATTACAGGAAAAAGGAAGAGATTGTGCAAGAATGGTAGTGCAGTGAGGTTATGAGTGGTGGAACAGACAGCAGAGAGCAAGGACGGGGTAGGCACTGGGTACGTAGAAGAACAGTGACAATGAGGGACATGGGATTTGGATTATATTTTTATTGCATGGCAGGAGTAATGTCAGAACAAGGGTCCTCTGAGAGAGAGAGGGAGAGACAGAGACAGAGTACTTACCAAATCATCATCTTCTGGGTTGTCTCCTTTTTCACGGCTCTCCCTTAGGAATTTATTTTCTTCTTCTAGCTGTGCACAACGCTCCTTTGCAAAAGCCAGGTCTGCTTTGACAGTCTTCAGCTCTCTCAGGAGAAGCTTAGCTTTTGCAGCCATTGCCATTGCAACCTGAAATTTAGAATGGACAGCCTATCATGCATCTCACTATTGTATAGGTGAAATTTAAGGAGACATATTTTTCAACAGCTACATGCTCTCCATACCAACAGCATAAATTCACCTGTTCATATTTCTACCACTAACAGATTTATAGCACTATATTCACACAAATACGTGGCAACAAGGGTCTCAACAGACAAAAGGCAACCATTTCCCACCAGATGTCAACTTATTCCAATTTACGAATAATACCAACAGAAGTAAATGCATTTTGAAATCCACAAAACACAAACACTAGAAAAAATTATTTTATTTCAGGAGAAAGGAACCATAGAAACTAAAAAATCATAAGAGGATAAGGAGAATAAGGACAACACATGCAACCATAGCATAGTTCCACAAATAGGAACATTGAGAAAAGAATACATGATCAATAGATCATTAAAAGATGGGAGAACCAGTCAAGAAAACTACAAGTCCCTGGGCATTTTAGGGGATGCATCCAGTTCATGACAATTGACACCGCAATAGATTGGTTACCACAATAAATTAGAAAAATATTTTAAATATTGGATTAACCATTTAGTATTGAACATTACATATCATGTTTAATGCTATGCATACTTCACTTGAGATGGTATAAAGAATTATCAATTAATTTTCTCAGACATGAACTAGTAAAGTAAAAAGACAAACTAGATATGCAAAGTGCCACTTTTTCACAAGTGCTACACATTTGCCACCTTACGTCGCGAGATGCCTTCAATTGAGTTTCCAAATCGGTATGCGTATGGGTCTGCATCATTGGCTGTTGCCTGAAGCTATCAATATTAGAAGTCTGATTCTGTGATACGGAACTATTGTTCTTTTTCCTTATCTGAAATTTGCGAGTCTCTTGAATAATGTCAGCAGTGCGGTTCTCCACGGTTGTAAGACCCTCCTGCAAAAAGTATAATTCAACAATCAGTATAGCTAAGGTTTTCTAGTCTGGTGACGAAGAGAAGAAATTTCCAAAACATGCACTCCAAAGGCAAGGAAAATATTTAGCGCCCGTTTGGCCCCCATTATTTCAAATTATAATGAGAGGAATAGTAATTTTTTGAAGAACGCGAGATTAAAAAAGAAGAAATAGTTTTTGGATTTACATGTAATATTATTTTATTGGAGAATGTGTGATTGATAAAAAGAGAAAGAAAAATGAATTATAATTTAATGGGCGCCAAACGGGGGGCTTAGCCTGTCATTTGTTTCATTTCCATTCTTATTCATATAACCCTTTTTTTTCCCATTAATGAAAAAGAGGGAGGGAGGGAGGGAGTTGAGAGAGAAACATCAGAATTTTTGTGACAAGTTTCCTCTTAAGATGGTATTGAACGGGGAAAAGGCACCTATCCTACAGGTCTGAAATTCCGAAACTAACTCCACATCCTACTGTATGAAAGGTAAGGTTATATTTCATTAAATGGGCAACGAAGGGTGGCGGCAACTTAATAAATGTATTATCAATGTGTATAGCCATGAATGTTCTTGAAAAAAGTTAACTTAAAATTCCCTTATTTCTTTGAGGAAAGTTTGCTTCTATTCTGAACTAAACTCAAAAGGCAAAAGATTACCGATTGATCTGATAGATAGTATTCTCCATCTTCTAATCTATGTGAGAAAGTGAAAGCATCGGCATAGAGGTATTTTAAGTGTCTATTAGAATTGCATTGCAGGAAATATAAAATCAAAAATCATAATGCAACTTCTACGCACTTTACTCGCCAATTCTTAAAAACTGCGCATCTACAGGACAGGAAGAGTACTTAAATTGGACATTCATCTTTGAGACATGGTTGGCACAAATGTATAATGTAACTATAGATGTAATGGTAATTGTACTTGTAAACTATAATTTTAAGACCTGGATGGTTTCCAGGAAATTATTTCTATTCCCAAAAACTATAATATGTGCCATGACTGGTGATAGAGACATTAATGTAATAATTGTCAAGAGTGGTGGCTCTTTTGACTGCTAAGTGGTGGTTGGATATAGTCTTGTTAATTTTCTCTCATCTATGCACGATCCTTCAAGTTCAACACACTCTTTTCTCATCATCCCAAAGGTAATTTATGGTGCTGGTCATCTTGACTGTAGAGTTTCTGCCAGCACCAAGTAGGCTGGAGAAAGAGAATGTAATGATAATGCTAACAGGTGTACAGCAATAAAAATTTCACTTGGCGCGACAATATTGATAGGCTGGATTTGAAAGACGATGAACCCCTCGTTACTTACAAGTTACAACGATCAACTACTGTGAAGATCTCCACCATCGTACGGTGTGATAATATTTTATTTAAAAAGTTCAAATGAGGAAAAAAAAAACATATTCACTCTACTTTCAGAAATAAAAATTGAAGCTACATGGTTGTATTTGAATGATACAGAAACCTTCATAATTTAAAATGACCCGCTAGTGTGAAGATCTCCACCACATAACAAAATTTGATTTTAAAAGTGCAAATGAGAAGAACATAGTTACACTATTTCCAGAACAGAAATCATAAAGAAACGTACCTCTAAAGCATTACCAATTGTTCCACCAATGTAATTGAGCGACGATGCAATAGCATCTAGTCCCTTTTGTAGTGATGGGCTGTCTGTCTTTTGACGGCCTTGCGAAGAGTTGTATCTGTTATGGTACTGTAAATGAAAGAACGAGGATAGAGAAATGGAGTATGCTTTCAGTATCTCCAGACATATAAACAGACAATTCTCACTATATAGTCGAAAACAAAACTTAATTAATCTTGTAAGACAGAGAATGTGAGCAATCTATTTAATTCAAGAACTTCTTACCTGACTCTTTGATGATTTATCTGACGTCTGAAATTTTGTTCTTCCCAGAGTTTCATTTGGTTGAGCAGCATTATCATCATCAATAATCGATTTAGCTTTCCTAGCCAGCACCCCCCAAAATCCTTGCTTAGGTTCATTCATGTTTTTCACTGATGTGTACTCATGAGCGGATGAATCCTATATTTCCATAACAAAAATATTACTACAGCACAGAATACAGGTTAGCATGGAAGACTGACAAGCAGCATCATGCTATAGAAATAGCAGAAGAATACGACACAGTTATAAATATCAAACATAACCAAGTTCGAGTTTTCAGTTCAGATAAATTGGAAATAGCTTAATAAAGAGAACAAGAGTTCCTTGAGACAATTATAAGTAAAATCAAACTAAAAGATGATTCGCTCTATTGAACCGATTAAACACCCCAAAATATCCAATTAGTACAAAATGTGTCCTTTAACTCTGAAATTACAACGATATTCTAGTATGCTTTGGATATAATGGGTCATGTAAAAGTGCCTTGCTACTTAATTGACGAGGCAAATGCATGAGATTGGTTCGGGTGAATATGGGTGGATGAAAACAGGTAGTGTGAAAGGACACCAAACCCTATCCACCTATTTAGTCCTCATATCATACCCAGGAGGCTTGTTATTGGGTTGAGTGATCCCATCAACCTGTAATTGCTACTTCACTTATTGGAATGAAATAGACAAATGCAAACAAAAAGATTCTCCCCATAAACTGTTTCTGAATGTTAGACCATTACACTTTTGTAATAATATAATGCAGTTGATTTAAGCTAAACTAGATAATTAATAGACTTTGAAAAAATACTAGGTGAGATGGAGAGGAGATGAAAGGTGTATGAGCTGGGTATCTGTTTAGAAAAGGAAAAGAGCAAATATGGTAGGTTAATTTGCGCTAACTGGATAATTAATAGCCTTTGATTTTTGAACAAATACTAGGCAAAGATGAGAGGAGAGTGGAAGAGGTGGCATTTGTTTAGAGAAGGAAAGAAAGTGTGATCACAATTTTAGGCTGAGGCTTGAAGAGCAGACACATGCAGAGAGAGAGAAACGGAGAGGAACATTGTAGCAAAAAACATAATATAGGCTGTGGTCTCTCCCAAGAATATGACAGCAAAGAATCCTGGTCGCTCAGGGCTGAATTAGGAAGAATTTATAAAGCATTCTTAAAACACTAACCAGTAATTTTCCTCTGATTCTATGGAGTGTCATCTAATGTATCCCAACATGACCAGTCTACTCAAGAGTTTCGCAGCATCTTTAGAAATAACGGTTAACACCCGATGTTTCAAAATGCTCAATTGGGTACTAAGGTGTTTTACAAGTCGTATGCTTGAGATAATTCAGTAAAATTATTCAAAAGATTATAGAAGTACAAAAACAAGCTTATAAGAACACAGTTATTCTAAAGATCCCATGATATCAAACCAAGCATAGAAAAACAACAAAATATTAAGGTTTCTTGAAGGTTCAAACAACAATTAAGCGGGGAAAAGGCAAAAGTCAAACCTTATTAGAGGAAGGAGAGGAGGACCGAACTGGAATTGACTCCCGAGGAGAAGGGAGAGCGGACTGTCCGTATGCTGAAGAAAGTGACGAATCCTGATACGCCGATGAAGCTCTCATGGCTTTAGCGGCTAGCGAGGAAGAAGAGGACGACGAGGAACTGTCTTTCGGTGGAGGCGGAAAATCGTAATTGTAATTGTTGGAACTTTCAGAAACATCTTCTCTTAGAGATGTAGAAAATCCACCCACTTGCTGTTGCTGCCTCCTCCTGTACGCCATATACACCGGAATCGGAACTTATAATTGATTTCTCTTGTAACTTCTAATTATAATCAATTTTCGGCGTTCCTCAAAATCAAATCATGGGTTACAGTTTCTTCTGCTATCAGATTAGTCACCGATTTTTCCTCAAGAAGTGCGAAATCTAGTGCTGTGTCCACCTGTGTACCAGCCCAGATTTATTCCAGATCTGATTGGAGAATTTCCTCTTCTTTTTCAGAAATTATGTCATAACTTTAAAGCCATTTTGGGAATTTGCAACCTAATGCATCGATTTTGGAATTTAGATTCTTAGATCCTAAAGAATATTTAATGCTGAATTTAATATTTTGAAATTTATTGATTACCGTGTTACAATTAGAAATGGGGGTTGTATTTTTATCTTTTTCAATTCAATATGTGTTCCGAAACTATTTTTAACAATCATGATATATTGCCTGACACCCTCTTTGACAGCACCGTCACAATAGGGATGGCAAAAAAATCCGTCCCGCCTTATCCCGACGTTGCCCCTCCCCGAATGGGGCGAAAAAAACGCGTCCCAACGGGTTGATGGGGTGGGGTAGGAGTGCCCCGTCCCAAACTCGCCCCGTGAAGAATAAAAAAATTAACAAGAAATTAACAAGAAATTTTTGTAAAAACCTAAATTAAAAAAAATTAAACGGGACAAACTCCCGCCCCGTCTTAGATGGGGCGGGGCGCGGGGCGAGGTGAGAAAGTGGCGTGACGGGACGGGACGAGGCGAGGGTACTCCGCCCCGAACCCGCCTCATTGCCATTTCTAGTCACAATAAAGGAGGGACACTTTTTTTAAAAAAAATTATTCACGTGGATCTCATGCTATCGATCAAGAAGGGTGTAACAAAGGAGTTTAATTCTAAAATTAAACTAACAAATTTATCTTACAAATCTAAGACACAATTTTGTCGGCACTTGGCAAGTTGGACCATTTCGGAGAGACTTCGTGGTTCGACTAGCCTGCCTACCGGTAACATGATGTCGTTTTGAATTGAATTCTTTGGATTGTGCCCTAATTGCAGCCTGGGTCCGCTGATGAGATGGGGCTGCACTCTTGTCTCCATTCATGAATATAAAATGGGCCAGATTGCTGTTTTCTCTTTTCTTTTTGTCACGGATCTGTGTTACATTACTAATCCTTGTGATCCATTTGTGATTGGGCCCAAATATGTCCATAAACCTTGTGTTTAAGGTTAGGCATTTAATCCATGAAACCGACCAAGTCAATCCAAAGAACCGAATTAGGTTCGGTCGATTTTTGCAATATTTCAGTTCGAATTCTTAT
>CAIGRQ010291137.1:0-11390 GCA_903798375.1 Fraxinus sp. D2006-0159
AATTGTAGAAAATATTATCACCTTAATGGACAATTTTCATAAAAAATGAAGTCAAACGGACACCAAACTTTCAACATTTTACATGAAAAATTATATCAATCAAACACAATTAATTACAATTCTCAGTAAAACAATTTTTAGGAAAATCTTTTCCCTATAAAACATTTTCTTTCCATCCATTTTCCACTTTGCAATCAAATGGACCCTTATACATTTTCATTTAAATAAAAAAATATTGTATATATAAAGTTTTGTTTTTATAACTTATTGCACTAATTTATGCACTGCATTGTATAACAGCTACTTACATAACCAAATACTTCACAACACACAGTAAAAACATTTCTTAAAAGAATATAAAAAATATAAGTAACCTCAATTAAAAAATATGTCCAAACGTGTAGAAAGTTTTTAAACTAATCTATTTTATCTGTAAAATTTAGTTTAAAATTGATTTTTTTTCAATATAAAAATGGGAGGAAACGATGTAAAAGAATAGAGAGAAAAATCTTACAAGAATTTTTGTTTGTAAATTTGATCATTTTCATATAAAATGGAGAAAATGATGAAAAAGAAGAGAATAGAAATAACAGGTCGAATAGAGAGAAAAATATTTATTTTACTTTTTTTAAATGGCATTCATTAAAAGTCAGACACTTGAATATCCAATGACCTTTTAAGATTGTTAAAAAGTCTTGATTTAGCCCTGTTTGAGCCCCAATTTTTTTGGGAAAAATATGCTTTGAAATAGTTATTTTTTGGAAAATGTGTAATTAAAAAATTGGAAAAAAAAATGAATTTATCTGTAAAATTATTTTATGGGAGAATGTGTGGTTGATTTTTGAAAAAAAATAAAAATGGAACTCAAACAGTCTGACTGTGACTTTTAATAACTCTTAAAGGTTTATAGAAATCTATATTGAATACTATAATCTTAAAAGATTTTTTGTAGCGATATGGTTTGAACGATTTTGACTTATTTTTAAAGAGAAAATTTGAATTAGTTTACGAAAAAATTAAACAGTACAAAACCACGATTTGAATATCAACTTCATTTTAAGAAAAGGGTGGTTGTATTCAAACCATGTTTTTTTTAATTATATTTTAATTACATTAAAGGTTATTAACATTTGTTTATTATGGCACTTATATTCTTAACTTTTTTCTTCATCACATTCTTATTTTTAACATTTTATTGATCATAAAATCACATCATTAATTATGATTTATGTCAAAAAAATATTGTTAACGTGCTTCTAAAATTCGGGTCAAATAATATCACATTTTCGCATTATTATTTTCGTTTATTTAAAAATATAATCAACAAATAAGTATTTTTACTCTATCTTAAAGAAAACTTTGGAAAGAAATCATAACTAGGAACAATTTATACTAATTTGATAATAACAATGCAATGAAAAAAGTTCGGAATATAAATATGATAATGCGTAAATGTTATGAATATTTCATACAATTAAAATATAGCCTAGCTAGTTATTAAAAATATAGCCTTCAAATAATTCTTCGAGATCTTAAGGACAAAAAAATCTAGTATCTAGTCTCGATCATGCTTGGTGTACATTATAATTTACATCATTATTTATAGTTTGTCACGTGATATTACACCATTAGACAGTTTAAAAAGAAAACAACTTTTTCATTAACTTATTTATTGACAACAATGATAACATAATTTTTTGTACATAGGGGTGTCATTTTATCTCACATGGGGTGGGACCTGCTTTTGAGTGGGCCCCACCCCATGTGAGGGAAAGGACACCCCTATGTACACTTTTTTTATGTACACAAAAAATAATCCACAATGATAATATCAATAATGATGTAAAGGAAAAAATGCACAATATTTTTGAATTCTACTTTGTGTTTGAAATAAATTTTAAATTTTCCACGAGCCATTTGAGCATGGATATGTAGTGGGCCCATAAACATGTTGGCTCCTAGATGCTCGAGTAGGATCGGGTATGATCAGTCAAGATTAGACAAGATACTGTAACAGATTTATTTTGTATTTTTAAAATTAATATACTATTGAGTAATATATTATTCAATTTATCATCACGACAGTATAATGCTCGTCATGGAGGACGAGTAATAAAACCACCTTAAATTAGGCATAAACACTGAGCCATGTTTGATATTGATTAAAATCAAATTATAATGCGAGTCAAAAGTCAAACAATCAATATTAATCATATATTTCATTGATCCCACAACTTTTCAATTACATATTCTATCAACTTTTATCAAAATTTACTAAAAATCTAATTTTAATTTTCATCAAACAACCCCTAAGTGATGTGTACTTTTAGTCCAATAAATCTTTTGAAGTATAGAAGAATTTTGACATAATCGATACAAAAATTGGCGTGGCCAAACTTGAACGACAATTTTTTTTTAATGCTGTCATGTCAAGTGTTATTTGTCAAAAAAATCTGTACATACAACATGATTGCTTTTACCCCTATTTATAGACCTAATTTCAGGGTAAGATGTGTTTAAACTTTAAACCCTAGCGTTGATCATTATTAACAAGATTAGTAGATCGATTTAAAAGGTGCATTACAATTCTATGTGATCAAATTGGAATGTAATTACAGCCATGTATAATTCTGAAAAAGAAATCTAAACAAGATACGATACGGATTTCACATTGCAATATTAGTATCATATTTGTTCGATAAACATTGCAGAGCATGGTTTATGGATATGAATAGATCACAACTTAAAAAAATTAATCAAAAGAGCCGTGTCACGGATATTGTTAATTGTAAATTTCACAATGATTAATTTGGTAAGACGCATTGAAAGTTTATATATAATAGTATGCCATTTTTTTTTTTAAATAAAAATAAAATCCATATCGAGCATTTACATGCTAGTGTAGTAAAGTAGAGATGAGAATCAATTGTTCAATATATATTTATGGCATCTCATTAAAGGGTAGAACGCAAAAAGAAACATAAACCAGCTGAGCTCCATTGACTCTACATCAAAGCTACGAGCTTGGCTCCTAAAAAACACAGTAATAATCAGTAAAATCTACCCTAAGAAAAGCAGAATTTTTTTCTTCGAAACGGCTGTTGAAAGAAGAATCCGGGGATGTTTTTCTAATCTACGATCCCTCTGGCCTATCCCTCCTCCATAAGTGCATATACACACATATATAGATACATATATGTACTACACTTGATTTTCTAAGTCTTTTGAGCTTATGAATGTCCCATGGAACCCATATGGGACTCTTGATGGAAGCTTTACAGAGGCTTCAGATTGTAAAGTCATGGCATTTATAATTTGTAGCTCGGATTTCCACGTCTTTTCGTCCTGAACAAATGAAAGAATATACCCCTCGTCTTCATCGTCACAAGTCAAATCCTTTGGTACGAAGAACGGCTCGCCCCCGTATTTGCAATCACCATACATGAATTTTTGAACTTCTCCAGTCGAGAGGTCGACTTTAGCGAATCCTGAAACTTTAGGCCATGGTTCCGCAATCGCAAGGTAAGCGTACTTGGTTTTCCGACCAAGCTGGTTCCGGTTCACCATACCGGCTTCTAAGTTGATTTGTTCTGAGGATTGAATGATAGGCCGCCTTTTCGATTCACCGGTCTTCAAATTCAGGCGGATTTCCGACAAAACACTATTCAAATTTTCGTCGCATTCGTTGAAAATCGAGTCTGGTGGAGTCATGCAAGAACCAATGACGACGATTTCATCACTCTCTGGCTCCTCCCAAGCATTCCATAAGTGAAAACAAAAAGTTTCCGGGCAATCCACCCATGTAATATCCCTAGCATTTTTGGCATTCTTTAATAAAATCCCAAATCTTGATTTCTTGTTCTTGTCGTAAATCACCGGGGAGCCACCTTTAATCATTTCTTGAAGCTTGAACACCACTTGCTGGTCGGGAATTACGACGTAATTCTCGGTGATCGCAAAATCATGAATCATCGTCGGAACATCCAACTGAATATCGACGTCCGGTGACTTCTTTCCGTCGGCGGAGAATTTGAAGTACTTGAGATATGGTTTTTGAACGACGTCGTAGCTTAAAGCGAAGAGCTCACCAGTGATAGGATCAATCTTGGGGTGAGCGATCATGGTGCTTTTCAATTGGTGATCAAAGTCATATCGGCCAATTGTTTCGAGATCGCCGGAGGACTTGATCTGCACTTGATAGGGAAGATCATCTTCAGACATGGCTAAGAGTCTCTGATTGAAGTAAACTAAACCGGCGTTGGCTACTCCGGTGCCTTGGCTGTGATCAACTAGCCCGAATAGGCCTCGGGCGTAGAAGAGAAGCAGCCGGCCGATGCCAGAGTGGCCGTGAAGTTCTCCGATGGCTTTGGGAAACACTGGCCGGCCTAATTCACGTTCTTGAGTCAGCCTTTGTGTTTCTGTAAATCTACAAGCGTAACTCACCGAGTTGCCACCGTCAATGGTCACTGCATGGATCATGCCGTCGCCGTCGAAAAGGTGGTGGCCGGCGACAGGTTCATGTAAAGGGTTAGCACCGTTTCTCACATAAACTCCATTTATGCATTCCGGGATTACTCCAGTGACAGTGAGTTCATGCTTCACCGGCTGCTCCGCCACAGGTGCGAAATTTCCAGCAATTTGAACACTCGGATCAGCAGTCTTAGGGAGTGGATGCTGTAACTCACGTGAGACCAAGGCGGCTTCCACAGCATCTAAAGCCTTTGCCGCCGCTTTCTGTATTATATTCCAATGCGGCTCCGGCGGCGCCGGTGGGTGAGTTGTTTTCTTCTTCGTCGGTGTAATTACACCTTTTTGCAAGGGCTGTTTTGGGAAAGTGAGCACAGAAGGAGAGTTCAAAGCGCAGTGAATCCTCTCTCTCGTCATATTAGTGTAAAAATTTGAGTTTGTATATGCCATAGAAGAAGCCATAATATTGAGTTTGTTTATGTCAACGTTGTACTATAGAAGAGAAAAATAAGCAGAAAATTTGGTTCCTTATCTCCAGAATTTGAGAGAAGAATAAGTGAATTTTGGGGGGAGAAGTGAGAAGAGAAAATGGAATTTAAATAGACAAAAGAAAATTCCGGTGTGGGAGGGTTACGACGTCCATCCACCTTAGACATGTACTAGTAGACCACGTGGTATATTCGTGGGAAGGCCACTTGGGAATGACATTAAAAAACAAACTATGTATTCATATTAGTATGACATGTGACATGACAAATATAAATGGTCTGGTCTGCCTATATAGCTATAAGAAATAGAGACATAGATAGTGGAGGTGTGGGGTTGAAAATCAAAAAGGTGACATATAATTGGAGGGTGGGTTTAGATTAAGAACCAATGAGATTTAGAATTAAAGGGTATTGAAATTAGTGCCTCCACTCTAATGGGGTTGGTCCATTACTTTCTCCAAATTAAAATAGTCAACTCCAAAGAAAATAGGACGACATATTAATTTTGTCAGACAATAAATTTAAAGTTAATTATTAAACTTGGTGAAAGATATAAAACAATTAGATCATACGGAATCCTCCATATGACGTGGAGTATTAATATCGAATCATTCTTGTGAACAAAAATTAGTTATATTTACACTAAACATATAACAATATCGCTTCAACAAGTAATGTCTTTGTTTGTGGTGTATATATTCTCATTTTTATCGTATTTGACCACCTGCACATTCATCTTAACGTCTCAATCTTTACTACGTTCGTCTTTGAACAACTCTAACATTTATGATCACAAAGTAATACAAATTATGTCGTATAAGACTCTTTCATATGTTGAAATGAATTTGACTCGAATAACTCACAACCCTTTTGCATTTGGCTTCTTTAATTCTTTCAATCTATCTCACACGACAATTCAATAGCAACAATACAACACCATGTCAGGCTACCCTCCAACCAAACACATGATATTTGTTTATCTGAAGTTGCCTTTTTCCTCTGCAAAAAAGTATGACCACTCGTCTCTGCCTGCTCCTTTCATCTGTAATAACGTAATAATCTTCGTCTATATTTACTGTTGAATCATGTTGCTCGTCTAACTGTTAATAATAATACAGTTTGTGCCATTGTTGTCCAATGAAACAATACAAAAAATATAGCAGCCCTCATTGGGACACAGAAAAGTTGCTTCATGCCAACCAATTTGGTTTTTTTTTAGCAGTGGTCCACACGGCCGAAAGAATTAATCACCAGTGCTTTCAGGGACCGGACCTTCTTAGAAAAGAAGAATGAAAATGATGGTTGATAATCTGTTCAGACCATGCTCGATACCGTATTGAATAAATTGGACACTACAAATTTCTTTTTCTCTTCGATAAAGCCGAGTCTTTTACGTTTTCCGTAACATACAAATCACCATGGGGTCTTGAGCCAATCGCACTATTTGTTCTCAACTGATTTTGGAACTTCTTGGAACATGGTCCCTAACTTATTTATTAGCCGGTCCTAAATCGAACTGATAAACCGGGTTGGGTAAGTCGAAGGCAAAACTTGCATGAAGACTATTTTTATTTTTTTATATTTCTAAGTTAGGACAAATGATAAACCTAATGTCATTGATGACATCCGAGATTTCACTAATAGTGGATAAATATGTGTGTAATGGGATGCCATCTTCTCTTCGAAACAAAAATGTTTAGACAGATATTTGTTAATATTAATAAAATAACAAGAAACTAATGCCTTATTCTAAAATAACAATATTGTCTTATTGATGAAATATTAGAAATATTTAGTCCTTGTTTGGTGTAATAAAATTTTTAGTAGATTATGAAAAAAGTTGATGAAATATGCGGTTGAAAAGTGTGGATCTCGTAACATGTGTAGTTAAAAAAAAAAATTTCTTTGAATTAAGCAACGCCGCGCGCGCGGGGTCTTATTTTACAATGTGACAATGGACTCCGAACTTCTCACATACCTCCTCTTTTTTAGAGGTGGTAATCTAGCCGAGCGGCTGGTCGACTCGACCGCTTGGCTAGTAAAAAAGCAGCTTGTAAGCCGTTCGGCTAGTTTTTTGACGAGCGGCTCGTGGGCTTGTTCAAAATCAACGGTTTATCTATTTTTCTTAAAAGGCTTTTCTTTTAAAAAAAGAAGACTAGCTCGCGAGCTGAAACGGTTCGGCCCACGAGCCGAGAGCCACGACTACCTCTTTTATTTGATTTCTAATTGACTATGAAAACAAAATAGAGACCAAATTGCAAAGGACCATAAGTTGGAGACAAATTGTGAAATTTTTGTTTCGATTACTTATGAAGAAGTATTAAACTCAAGACCTTAACGGTTTATTTGTTGAGGAAGACTGCGTGCTATATAGCATACCTGTTGACGAATGATCCTGTGTCAAATCAGATATATAGTCCATGTTTGATAAGGATTAAAATCTAAATTTTAATATAAGTCAAAATCAATAATTAATTTCAAACTACATATTTTACAAATCTGACAATTTTTCGACCACGCACATTTTATCATCTTCTATCAAAATTGATTAAAACTTTGATTTTAATCTCCGCAAAAGAGGGGCACAGTATGTACAATATCTTGTACGTGCTGCTGTCCTTTCAATTTCCATCAAAGCAAAAATGGTCATAAAGTGATACCTTTATTAATGCATATGCGTTCCAATATTCCATCTTGAGAAAGAGCCGACTCTACCATCTAATTATAATTTACTTATCCGTGTGTCCAACATAAACCAAAAAAAAGTGCTTATTTTCGGCCACAGATTATGTAAGCAACAACGCGTAACAGGCATGTATATCTCTGTATGTATGTATATGTTCCTTGTTAAGCTCGCACTACCAAATGATAAATGAATATGTGTACGAAAAGTATATAATTAGTGGTTTATCTCAATGCCACTAACGCTTTTGCTCTTAAGTGCTCATCCTGTCGCTTCACAGATTATGGGATTAAAAGTCAACTCCTAACGAACAAGTGGACTTTAATGGATTATCTGTAGTCTAATCGTAACGTACATTTTTTTTTTTAATTTCAGTGCACAACTACTTGCATGAAGTAAGTCTACTAGGATTTCTAGGGGCCATTAGGCCCTCCATGTTTTAATGTTCGTCACTGCACTATTTCTATAATATGTTTAGGAGTTGACTTGGGGCATTAGACATGATATAAAGTGTGTGAAATAGAGATATTTACAAGGAAAAAGTTTTCATGTACAACTTTAATTTCGTCATTTCTTCTTCATTGAACAAAGTTGCCCTACTTGTCATTTCATGGAAATTAAAGCACGACAATGAGTTTATCCACAAATACGCGTGTTCTTATTTATTCAAAAGCACATCAATGTGACTATTATATGCATGCATTTTATTTTAATCGTATTAACCAATAATCTTTGATCTTTTGTATATATATATATATATATATATATGCATTAGCAGAAGTTGGTTAGTTATTGATGTTGGCTCGGCTGTTGGAACATGAACCCACGATCAATAATATATATGTACACACCACTGAACATTTTATTAATCAAATACCATAATTAGTGACATATAATAATGTTACGGGCATGTTTGGATCATATTAAAATCTGATTTTAATCTAAATCAAAGTCAAAAACTTCTATCACAATCTGTGAATTATGTTTGGTACTTTTGGTAGTTGGCAAATTGAAGGAGAATTTATTAGCATGTAAAAGAATTTGTGTTAGGTGAGTTTTAATTTGGGAAAAAGATGTTTACATTGTCTTAAGAAATATGAAGGTATGGGCAAATGTATAATAGTTTACTCTCAATGAAATACTTGCGTATACTTGTATCGGCAATTTTCACTATAATAATGAAGACTGTAATGATAGTTTTAAATTTTAAATCTCTCAATCCGTGCATAATATAGAGAACGATTGTAACCCCAATGTAACCCGACGCATAGATAGATCGTCAGTAAGACCTCTCTTTCTTCCGTCATCCAATAATGTATGTGTAGGATTATTAAGGTGACCTAATACACGTAATACGTCTAATATTCTCCAAACCCCATACTACGCTAATGATTAGCATGACCTGCTCCAAGAAACACTTGATAAAATCGAAGAAAAATTTCTTAAAAATTGGTAAGGAACGCGCTTTTTGGTTAAGAAGTCAAGTGTACTAAGTTAAAGTCTGAACGAGAATTTCACATCGACTCGAAAAAGAGTGACTGAGGTTGAATTGAATAAAAACTTCAATAAAATAGATTAAAAGAAAGTAGTCCCACTAGCTAGGACACGAGTCAATGCCCATGTGTGGATTGTCGAAAGGCAAAGTTTTATTTATAGATTTTAAAACATAATCAATAAATAGAATTCATTCATCCAATTTTGCACATGAATTTACATGTGAACGAAATAAATTTTCTTAGATATTTTCCCTTCACATTTCTTTCATATCTGCTTTTATAATAAAATAAACACTTAATTTGTTTATGTATGTGGATGTTGATATGTCTGTGGATGTAAACGTGTCTTAAACTTGGAAAAATATACCAAATAATGAAGCTAACTCTCTCAAAAGTTACCTACAAATTTTTCTATCGAATGATTTTTACAATGTGGTTGACGAAAATTGTACTATGTCGATAACATTCACCTTTGACTTTTTGTCGACGATGCCTTTCAGTGTGACAGAGACTTTGGCATTAGCGTCTAATCGTTGCTAGAGCCATATATGTTTTTTTTGTGTGTGTCTATAATTCTCTTATTTTATTAGTTCGATCTCAAAAAATGGATAGACATTAGTTGTGAAATGATCCTTGAAATGACCGGTATTGGTACTAGCACGTGTGAAATCATTCATATGACTTAATTTGATAGAAAGCTCACTATTTAGAGGTCTATCTCTTCTAGATACTCTCAAGCATGAGTAAATGGATTAGGTAAATGGAAAAGGTTTAACAATATGAAACGAAATAACTTTTTAATACATTGGTCAAAGAAGCAAGAGAAATTGAGTTAGGACTTAATGGGATTAATTGCATTTCTTGGCACAAAAGTCTTTGATTTCGCTTAGTGGACAAGAAATCTTTTTTCTTTTAATGAAAGGTTCTTTATAAATTCTTATGTTTAAGAAAATCACGATTCTAATTGCCAACGTTTTCTACAAACTAAAGTTCATACCGCGCGCTTTTATCTAAATTACTTTTAATTTGGGACTAGGTTGTTGGACACATAATATACATAAATATATGTGTGTCCCTTTGACGTTCACGTCAATTACCATTCTCTTATTACTTTCTTGTTGCCTTGAATTGGTAGAGATATTTGGTATATTTGGGAGGATGAAGTGACCCTCGATGGCTAAACTCGTTGTAGAGCGAAAGAGCGAGCAAGATTATCTCGATAAATGCATCTGAATCTAGATGCTTTTCCCATTCTGCTATCGATGCTGGAGCTCTCAACGTTGGGACAATGGAGTCCACCATGTAGTCTCATCAACCCAATTTAGAGAAGTAAAACTGTAACTTTAAGAATTAAAAAAATCAATAAAATGAATTTGACCTATATGAAGAGCGCGTTCGAGATAAAATTTTAATTAAATAAATATTTTATTTTCACTATTTAAACTTTTAGACTAGATGGTCCGACGCAAGAATTGATCACCCCAATAACTAAGAACATCTTGTCTTCTTGTTCCTTTGATTCTTCTCAAGAAAAGCTGGCCAATTTCTGTCCTCGTACATGAACCGGAGACAAGAAATAATCTATATATTATATATATATAGTCAATTTAAACATAAGAGAGAGTCGGGCAATTCTCCTATTTTATATTTATTTTTTTATATGAACTCGAAAAAAATCCAAAACATATATATTCAATAAATTTAATACTTATTTTAGACGAACCGGTTTAAAATGATTACTTTTGTTTCGAAATTTGAAGGCTAAGAGCCTGTTTGAGAGAGTTTAAAATCCAATTATTAGAGTTGTCAAACGAGCCAAACCGACTTGGCTCGGCTCGTTGCCCACGAGCTCGAGCTCGTGGCTCGTTATAAAACGAGCTGAGCTCCTGCTCGTGGGCGAGCTCGGCTTGGCCCACGAGCTCGTACTGTAGCGAGCTGAGCCGAGCTACTTAGCTCGAGCTCGCCTTCTTTGATTTTTTTTTTTTTAACTTTCCTTCTACAAAAAAAATAAAAAATTAGACGAGCCGCTTGTCAAAAACGAGTCGAATAGCTACAGTACGAGCAGAGCCGACGAGCTGCTCGACTCGATTGCCACCACTACCAATTACAATTGAAAATATAACTGTTATTGAGTCTCACTCGTCTAATAAAAGTCAACAATAACGACTAATTTTTTAATTTTAATCCGATTTTAATCTCTACCAAACATGCTCTATTTAAAATATCATTTTCTCTCATTTTCTCTTTATACCTTGC